>QTSX02003088.1:0-113968 GCA_014839935.2 Entomophthora muscae | reverse complement strand
CAACGTGGTTATCATGTCAGAACTCAGAACTTTCAAAATGACAGGAATGATTGAATAATACATTTCAGCATTGAAAACATACATGACTGAGCCCCAAGCACTATCAATTTTGACAAGCCTGGACCACATCTAGACTTCTACAATGGCCTCCCCACACACATTATACATCAGTTGTACATGAGACGCTTTAAGGACCTCCAAGATGTATTCTTGGAAGAAAAGCAAGCTGCACAAAGATCTGACAACCTACATGAAACAAAAAATGAAAAGAAAGTCCCAAAGTAAAGAAGGACCCTCAACCTAACAAGCAGAACAATTGAGCCAATAACCCCCATCCTTGAGGCAGAAATTGTACCACTCAAGAAAATCAAATGAGTACTGATAACACCACCAAGGCAGGAAAAGCTCAGGGGAGTGCTTAGGAAAGCCGCCCTTCCTCACTTTGCAAGACTTATACAGGGACCAAAACATGGACTCAATCAACATGATCCAAGTACCCTCTACCAATTCTATACTATTTGCTGTCCAAAATAAAAAAACTCCTCATTTATCCTTTCCACTTTTGCAGATATCAGGGCACAGTGCTATTTGACACTGGAGCCAACCAATTCCTTGTCAACAAAATATTTGCCAACCTCAAGAAAATACCCACAATCCAAAGTAATGTCAAGAGAGTTGTCATGGCAGATAACAGGAGCGCACCAGTCACCAGAGAAGCAAAGCTCTTCTGTGTCTAAATAGAAGATGTGCAAACTATGCTCAGTGACCCAATTATACCAATCCCTAAGTATGATGTCATACTTGGCCTGGATTGGATAAAAAGACCAGACCTCATATTGACTGGGATAGCGCTACCCTCACCATACAATGAGGCAAGGTGCACCACCATGTTTACCCAACTCATCTTGATACACTCATAAAGGACCATGTGTTTGTAAAAATCATAGAAATAGAAGAGAAAACTGACTTCAGCAAGATTTATTGAAACACTTTCAAATATGATATTATCCACTTTAAAAATTCAGAGACCTCACACAAACAAGACTAAATCTGACAACAGCTAGTCCTAGAATTTTCTTCAGTTTTCCAAGAAATGTTACCAGGACTACCGCCCAATTGGGCATCCAACATGAAATTGACCTCAAAGGGAGTGTGCCAAAAACATAACCTATCTACCACCTAACATCACAAGAGAACAACACCCTAAAGGACTACCTAGACAAGGTCCTTAAAAAAGACTCATATGCCCTTCTAAATCTTCTTTTGATGCAGCTGTCTTTTTTGTAGCAAAAAAAGATGGAGGACTCTGCCTGATCACAGACTTCAGGGCGCTCAACAAGTTAACAATTAAGAACAGGTATCACCTGCCCCTGATTAATGACCTTTTTGATGCCCTGGGTGGATTCCAAGTCTTCACAAAAGTTGACTTGACAGCAGGTTACCATAAAATCTGCATTAAACCAGAGGACATACCTAAAACAACTTTCAGAACTGAGTATGGCGTATTTGAATGTGTGGTCCTTAACTTTGATATGAAAAATTCCCCCAAGCACATTTTTAATCTTTATTAACAAAGTATTTAAGGAGCACATAGTGAAAAGGGCTATTATCTACCTTAACAAGATAATCATATACAGCCTGACTATAGAGAAACACTGAAAAGACGTCCGCCTGGTCCTCTGCACCCTTCAAGATAACCGTCTTACAGCTAAACCATCAAAATGTGACTTCTTAGCAGAACTCTCATTTTTAGGACACATTATCATTAAAGAAGTAATAAAACCAGACCAAGAAAGATATGTGCTATAACTGACATGCCAGCACCACAGAATAAGAGTGAGCTTCATACTTTCCTGGGAATGGTAGCCTGCATCAGGAGATTCATCCCTGACTGGGGCGCCTTGAATTCCTTCTTATCTGCAATCACAGGTAAGACAAAAAAATCTGTATGAACACCATTAAGATATCAAATTTTCAACATTTGAAAGAACACATGGTCACTGCTCCTATTTTGAAATATCCTAATTGTGAAGGAGTTTACAAATTATAAACTGACGCCTCTGATCACGCAATAGAAGGAGTACTATGAATTAAAACTGCAGAAAAGTAATTTCTCTGTGTAGCATATAAATCAAGAAAGCTGTCTGATGGTGAGCAAAGATATCCAATACATGACAAGAAGATGATAGCCATTGTCCACTATCTAATGAAGTGGCAACGTTACCTAGAAGTTGCACAGATATTCAAAGTGCTAACCAACCACAAGTCATTGGTATTCTTCAAAACTCAACAACATCTATCTAGACAACAAGCTGAATAGATGGGCCTTATAAAAAGGTACCTCATGATAATTGAATACAAGCTAGGAAAAGAAATGCTTACTGCAGATGCCCTGTCAAGGCTATACTGTAAATATCTCCTATGCACTGATGGAGACCCCAATTGACCCATGTTAATAATAGGGAATTTTTGAGAGGAATTCCCACCTGGTACACTAATAGACATCCAAGAGAAAGTCCTCAATGACAAACAACTGTTCAAAAACGTATATGGCACTCTATACCACACATTACCAAGCAGCAATACAGTGCCCTAAGTACAGTCAACACAAAAGATTGGCACAATGCTTTACTACCGCAGAGATTTGGACCATACATGCAGTAGGAATCTGCATGAATACCTTAAGACACGCTACTGGTGGTCCAACATGCTGGAAGATATCAAAGAAGTGCTCAAACAATGCAAAGTATATAAAAGTACACACACTCCAAAGCACCCCCAAATCAGTAATGCCAGTGTCAGTCACAAAACCATTCAAGGTATGGGCACTGGACATTGTGGGACTCATGCCTAGAGATAAAAAAGTCAAAAAGTACATTAGCACAGTCATCAACTATGCAACTAGGTGACCTATGACACAAGCAACAAAAGAACACAAAGATAATGATGTGATATGCTTTATTAGCAAAGAGATCATAGCCAAGTTTGGAAACCTAAAATCCTAATTACAGATGAAGGAACAGAACTCACTGCCATTGACATCCATTTCTACCTTGCTAAAAATAGAATAAAGCACACAAATGTCAGCCCATATCACCCAAAATCAAATGGGAGAGTTAAAAGAATGAATGGTCCCCTTTTAAAGCTTCTCAGTAAACTCTCTGACAACAACTCATAAATTTGATCTGACATGCTACCTAAAGTGTTAATTGTATGTCAAACATGAGTCAATCAAAATACAGAAAAAATTCCGCATAAACTTGTCTACGGACATAAACCTGCCATTTTCAGTACTAAGTTAGGACTCTGATTACATGTATCTAAGAAAATACCAGCTGAAAATGACCCTGACGTACAGCATACCAGAAAGGACCACAAGAATAAAGAAAAGAGAAGAGTTGAGAGAGAAATATTCACCATCTAACAGAAACAGCTTCAAGTCAGGAACAAGATTTGGGTTTTCAACCACAATTGTCAAATTTTGGAACAAGGGTTAAGAGGGCCAGGAATTTTCATTGAGGTTAAATCAAATAACACCTATCTCATCAAGGAAACTGGTGATTGTACTGAGTTAAAACAAATGTACCATGGCCAACCCTGCCTGTGCAAGACAAGGACGGCACAACATAAC
This sequence comes from Entomophthora muscae, assembly GCA_014839935.2. Classification (NCBI taxonomy): domain Eukaryota; kingdom Fungi; phylum Entomophthoromycota; class Entomophthoromycetes; order Entomophthorales; family Entomophthoraceae; genus Entomophthora; species Entomophthora muscae. Next base: position 110,337 of record QTSX02003088.1, on the reverse strand, counting down.
TCACAACTACCTGTCCCCAACACAAAACTGGATCAATATTCAGCCCAAATCCCTGACACTCTCAAGAAAATTCCTAATACTCTGCCTTCCAGAACCCCAGGGGGAGATGTTGCAATATCTCTGATTACTTTCTCTTGGAGAATTAATTCTCCAAGAAATTCCCTAACTAATCATTAAGTTGGTAGATTTTTTAGCAATTGCACATCTAATATAGGGATCAAACCTTTTGAATCCTAAGCAGAACACAACTTGTACAAGCCCTGTGACTTAGATGGAACATTACTCAGATAAGCCTCATGAATTCCATGACATACATAGACAGTATGTGGCTTCCCATGATAATATATAAGCCCCTATATTTATATCTATAAAGTATCATTATTTTATTAATTTCACACTTTATTTTGTTTATTATACTTTCCAGAAGTATATACTCAACAATAATTAAAGTAATAAAGAAGCTCTAAATTTCTGCAAAAAAAATCTCAATAAATAATCATGTGGATGGTCTGTTTAATTTTAATTAGTTTTTTTTGAAAAATTTCTACTTTTTGGTTAATGATATAAATTTATAAAAATCTAAAGGAGAATTATATGAAGTAATAAGAATAAAACTTAGTAGCATGTTGGAATTTATTCAAATTATTTAGCATAAATTATAAGCTTTTATAGATCAGATTTTTATAAATTTATTTATAAAAAGCTTTCCAATAAACTTTCAAGATCAAAACTTGATACTTTATCCAACTCTTCATTATCATTGTTGTTTATTTTTCTATCTGAGGAATTTTTATTGTTGGTGACTAATTTTTCGTTAGCTGTATTTTGAGCCTGGAATTTTTCACTTTCACTTGCTATAATTTCTTTAAAGTTATCTTCATTTCCAAATTCAAAACACTTTATCAGGTTTAAATGACCTATTTCATTTTCAAACATTGCCAATGATATTAAAATAGGCTTATATTCTTTTGATATAGACTGATAAATAGCAAGGCGGATTTCTTCAATATTTTTTTCACTTAAAATAATAGATTTGTTTACTTTTTTTAAGTAAAATCCTCCCATGGCACGCATTAGAATAAAAATAATTGGGGGACTTTCCTTCATTAAAAGCAAATCACAAAAGAATTCAAAGCTAATTAAATTATTTTCATAACCAAATAACTCAAAAAATCTAAGGATCAGCTCAACTGTGCTATCTTCTATTCCCCAGTAATATTTTCTAAAGGTCAATAATCCCAATAAAGCTTCATATTTTTGAGAATCTCTTAATTTAGGGGTAATTTTGATTAATTCTTTTTCTTTTTCTTTTTCTAAAAATTCAGCAGATGATTTCAAATTATTTTTGAATGAACTTGAAGAACTCTTTGAACTGGATAATTTTTTTGGTAAACTCATATTTTCAGGATATTCTTCTGAACTTAAACCAATCTCTTGAATTATGGTTTCTTGATTTTCTTCATCAGATTCAGACATTATTATTCTGTTTTTTGATATTCTAAAGTTTTGAATTTGATTTTTTTCTTCAAGTGAACAATTCAAATTCATTTCATGGCACTTAAGACATTTTGAATCTGATTTTGATGCTTCACATTTTTTCTTTGACTTCTTACATGATTCACATGCTCTTTTCTGAAATATTACCTTTGGTCTTCTCCTACTGATAGTACTTTGCTTCCCCCAATCTGGCATATGAACAGTGTTTAATAAATAGGGATGAAGAAAATATATATTCTTATATAGCCTTGGAGTGATCACACTAACTATGTACCTTAATAGGAAGCATTTTATTTCATAAATCAAAAAGGAAAGTGATAAGATAACATTTATATTGAAGTGAAAATTTGGGATTAATTTAAAAAAATTAATAAAATAATTTAAAGCTTATTATTTTTACTTTAAACTCTATCTTAATCTCATAATTTTTATTGATTTTTATAGTAAAAAATATATTTTAAACACCATAAAAACCAATTTTTTATGTATCATTTTCTAATGCACTTTTAAATTGCAATTTTAAAATCACAAATTAAAAAAATTGGTGAGTCTAATTTTAAAAGCTTTATTGATGCTAATATGTAAAATTGATCAAAAATTCCAAGATTTTTTATAAATGAGACAAAGAAATTTAAACCTTTTTTAATTATAAAAAAGTTCGAGGGTTTTAAATTTATTTAAAAGATAAATAAAAACAATTCATTAATTATCATGTAGAAAGGCTGATTTTTAAAACCAATAAATTAAATCCACATTTTTTAAAAAAATCAGTTAATTTAATTTTTTAGTCATGTTTATGTAGATTATTAAATATTAAAAATTATATCATGTTTGGAGCAAAATCGCTCATGTAAATTAGCTGCAAAGTCCAAATCTTCTTAAAAAGATCAGATACATTTTTAAACAACTTTAGGAATTACAATCTTTAAGCAAATAAATAATAATATTTTTTTGAAAATATTTATTGAATTTATAATACACAATTTTCATAATTAAATTGGTAAAACCATGCTCAGGGCTCTTTGTGATAATATTACATTACTTTTCAAAGCACACACTTGTATACTTATTTAATAAAATAGTAAGGTATATCATCTCAAAAACACCACCTTGATTTATTTTAAGATGGCGTTTTTTGTGTTGAGAATATTGAATTACTAAAAAATAAAAATAAATAATAAACTAGTTAAAATTCAATTATAAATTTATATTACACATCACAAAAATATGGCATCTCAATTTTGCCCTTTTGAGTCAAATTGATAAAACCTTATTCTGCTAACTTTATTTATATATCAAACCACTTAGTGTGTGTCAGGAAGCCAGGCATAGGTAGATGCATTGGTTGTGTCAGGATACCAGGCATAGTTAAAGGCATTGGGCGGCTCAGGATGGAGTTGGGCTAAGCCGGCGGGTAAAGCCCACCATAGAATGGGTGCTAACTTGATAATGTAAGACATGAATTGCCCAAGTAAGGACCAGGGTCCAGAGGTAGGGATCATGGAATCCACCATTCCTGTCAAGGTGATATAGAGTACTCCAAACAGTTGAGTGGACGTGGTCTCTGCAGCGGTGGGGGTCTCCATTGGGCGGTTGGGTTGTGGGGTTAAGGGCGGAGACATGGGAACAAAGTAGGCAGGCAGATAACTGTACTTGTCTTTGAACAATCTTGGTGGCCTTTTGTACCACTTTCCTTCACGTCCTATGTATTCAGTTTCTCTAGTCCTGGCCAAGGGGTCAGCAATGAGGATGGTCTCCAAGTTGTACTCCGCATAGGCTGGGTTGGGCAGGTATTTGGTAAAATGCACAGGTCCAAAGGGGGCTCCTGGGGGAAGGTATAGTGCCTGGGTGGAATCAGCAGGTTGATCTCCAGAGAGGGCAGTTGCCTGATGGTCTACTTGGCCAGAGTTAAGATGGAAGATCACTAAGACTAGATAAGGTAAGATTTGTTTGAACCAAAGGTTCATAAAACTTTATTATTGAAAATGACAATATGGTCATCACCATACTGCCAGGGCTTTTATACCATGGGGTTTTGCTTCTTCAATTTTTGCAGGGTTCAGGTTTGCAGACAAGGCACTGGTAGGGCATGGATCTTGGCTTAGAGTCTTGAGGGCAGGAGATCCAGTTAGTGCCTGCTCTGGTGAACAGAATTGACAATGCTTTGTTCTGCCGCTACTGTTCACCATGTCACCTGAGTAGTTCAATTGTACTACTCAATCTGGACGGAAGACTGGCAGCTGCTGGCGGTCATTGGCAGAGTTAGCAGTAGGTTTTGTTTTAACTTCTTTAGGCATTCTACAACCTCTGTGTAGGTCTGGGTCTTCAGTGGCACAAGGTTGGTGGCAATCTGGTGAACATTCAGGGAATCTCCCTTGACAGGCTGGTGGGTTGCAGAGTAATTCAACAACTTGAGTCTGTGATTCAACAAATTGGCAGGTTTCTGTTCCTCCTGTCTGGGATCATCTATCTCTGGTGGTCCAGGGTTTGACCCAACTGGCAGTTGGGAGGTTTCCTGTCTACTCTGGTCAACATAAGGCTTTTCCTGAGACCCAGGTTTCAATTCCCATGTTTTCAATACAAGTATTGAAATGTCATTCATGACAGTGTGGGGTAGATTTACACCATCTCAAATTTGTATCATTTTGATTTACAACAATTATCATAAACTAAAAGAAGCCTATTCTTGAACTAAATCAAAGCCTGTTGTATAAAATCAGAAGATGTTCCTATAGTATTAATCTAAGACACTTATAAAAGGAACAACCTAAAAAGAAGCCACTATGATAGTCCTTCTAGTGATTGCCATTGCTGGGTAAAAAAAACAGTTTTGTTATATGTAATTTATAACTTTATTATACATGGATACATTGATAAGGGTTTCATCAATAAAATATTTTAATAGTGATTTTAATATATAAGAGGGTGATTATGCCATTTTGATTTACATCACTTCAAATTCCACCAAGTTTCACATCACCCAATTGATTTGATGTGCACAATGGATAGGGGTAAATAAGGGGAAATTACATATGATGCCAGGCTACGCTATATCAATTCCCCCACCGCAATTCATGCTTTCCACTTTTTAAAAGTACTAGTTCACGTCAAAACCATATTAGTAAAAAATGTAAGAAAACATATGATAATTTGCAAATATATATTTTTTGGTCTTCTATAAACAAATGGGTACTGTTTAACCCCAGTTGTATAAGCTGGTTTTTGAAATATTCAAGTTTTACTCTTTGGCCTACTTGAGGTACCTCTACCATAAATTTTTCAATTTAATATAAAAAATGGTCAAAATCTCTATGTTTTTGAGCTAAAGCATCTCAATTACGTCATCTCAAAAACGCCATTTTGACTGCATGTTTTCAGTCAAAACTCAAAGTTTTTCATACTTGTGTTACTAATAAGAATTTTATTTTTACACAACAAAAAACATTGAAATTTTGATATTATATATTTTTAGACTTTCTTCACAATTCTATGTAAAAAATCACTACTTTTTATATTAAAAACATTCTCATTTTTCTCTTAAAAAACCCTCAAACTGCTCATATTTTGATACTAATTCACTTTTAGATGCCTCCCAAGACCATCAACAAAGCTGCGTCCAAGGCCTCCAAGGCTTCCAGGTCCAAGATCACTCCTCCAAAAGCCAAAAAGACCAAGACTGCCCCAAAGAAGCAGCCTTTTAAGGCCAAAGCTCCCCCCAAGACCCCAACTCCATCACCTGAGCCAGAGGGAAACAGTCCCACCCCTCCCCACTCTCCTTTTGTGTACTCCCCCTCTGATACCCAAGAGAAGTTATTCAACTTTAATTGCCACTCTGATGCCACCTCAAAGCTTGAAGAATAAGAGGAGCAGGAGCCTGGTGCTCCTGCAGATGACCAAATTGAGCTCTGTGATCTTAATACCATCCATAATATATGCAATCAAAATGGCACCTTTGCTGCACCTGCCACATATCCAGCCAGCTACCCCATCATGACAAAGAAAGGGGGTGCTGGCTTTGTCTACAAGGGCTATAGCTTTGGCTGTAATGATGAGAAGAAGCCCATCTGTCAACATCACTAAAAATTTGATAATGTTGGCTGCCCAGCTAGACTCACTACTTATGGGTTCACTAGATTTAAAGCCCTAACTGTCAACCATGACTGCACTGAGCCTTTCAACACCCTTTACCAACTTATCTGCTGGTTTCTTTGCCAGATCATCCCAACCACCAAGGATCAAACTGCCACTGAGGTCTTCACTGATGCACTCCTTAATTTAAATGATACCCAACTTGCTACTGTTAGTGGCGCCTCAAAACTACAGAGATATCTCACTGATCAGAGATATGCCCTGAGCACTGAAGGTGTCAGTGAAAGCTCCATTGACCAATTGATCCTTACTGAGGAACAAAAATTATCTTGCTATGAAGAGAGATTCCTTCTTCAAAATGATGGCCAACATCCCCCTGAGCGTATTATCTGCTTTGCCACAAGCCAGGATTTGCGCAACCTGCTGAATTGCAAGACCTGGCTTGCAGATGGAACGTTCCCAACCTGCCCAAAGCTCTTCAGCCAGCTTTGGAATATCTGTGGGCAGGTTGGTAATCTAGTTCTTCCCCTGGTCTTTTTTTTACTTCCCAACAAGAAGCAGGAAACATATGTCCATTCACTCACAATCTTAAAGGCCAAGTTGGATGAAATCCTCCTAACCATCAAAGAGGAGCCCAAGGAGACCAGAGGGCGCAAGAAGAAGGCTCAGTCACAGGAAGAGGAAGCCACCCCAACCAGGAAGCAGCCCAAAAGCCTTCCCTATTACAAATATCTGGTAGTGGATTTTGAACAGGCTCAGGCAAATGCCTTCATTTGAGTCTTCAAGAGCTCCCCTCAGGGATGCTACTTCCACTTCTGGCAGGCACTCTGCCGCTGCCTCCAAAAGTGCTCTGACCTTCATGAGCTGGTCAAATTCTGAAGGCACTAAAGAAGCCAAAAACGTTTTTAATTGCTTTGCTGCACTTTCTCTGGTTAGAAAGGAGGAGGTAAATGCCTTCTACAACGCCCTACTCCATCACCCATATATTATAGCCAACCAGTCAGCCTTTTTGCCCTTTATTGAGTATTTTGAAACTCAATGAGTTGTAGTGTTTCAAGGAGCACGCCACATCAGAAAGAGCAGTGACTCAATCACCTGGAACTGCTTTAAGCAGGTAAAAGATGGTTTAATCAAGACCATCTCTTCCCTTGAAGGGTGCCATAGCCAGTTTGCTACAAGGGTCAGGGTTCATAAGCCCAACTTCAATAAGATCATGGTCCACCTCAAAACCCAACAAGCCATCTCTGCCTGCCTCTTTAAGACTGGTATGAAGACCAAAGGCAACCCCCCACAAGCAGACCAAAGCAGTGAAAAAGTATACAGAGATTAGCAAGGTGGTCCTTGACTACTATCCCAAGGATAGCAATCTTGAGCATCTTCAAGCCATCTCAGTTGCTCTTTCCACTAATGTTTGAGCCTATTTGCAATAAACACTTCTTTATCTTCTCTCTTCTTTCCTTTGATTTTATCATTCTTTAACTTTTTTAGTATTTGGTACAATTATATGCTTATTTTAAAGTATGGATCAAAGTTATAATAGATGAAAATAGTTGTTTTTGGGTATATTTTAACTTTTTGGCTTTACACAACTATGTTGCTACTAATTGATCCCATTTTTTATTAAAGATTTGAAATTCTGAGGTTTTTTAAGCCTAGAAATGTTTTTTGAATTTTATTTTTTTTAAATTTTTTGGATTTTTTTTGAGTTGAAAAAATCTAAAATTTTAAAACTTGTTTTTCTTAGTCAAAATGCCATAAATTGAAATGGCGTTTTTACTAATAAATCAAGATAGCGTAAATCAAGATGGCGTAATTCAAGATAGCATTTTTTGAGATGCCATTTTTGAAATGGCGTGTCCTACCTCCAATATTATCCTACTGGATACACCAAACCTGAAGGACACCCCTGCCGTGGTCCTGTTTCAGCCCTGGGAGGGAATAGCTCTCTTTCTGACTTCTACTTTGGTGAAGATGTACTTGCCTTCTTGGATAAAGCAGAAGCCTTTACTGTTGGTTATACTAAAGAGCAGAAGATCAAATATCTGTTCATCAGCTTGTTTCAAAATTCCTTTGATACAATTTTGCCTTACCTTGGCTTCAGTTACTCCTATCAGTACCTCCAAAAAGTGATAAAACAAAGAATTCACTACCAACAAGGTTGTACCAAAGCCAGCCCCATCAATGGTTTGAGAATCACTAGCACACCTCAGGACTGCCACTTGAATGCTTCTGAAAACTCTAATGATTCCAGAAATAGCCCTGAGTCACCCAATGCTCTCATTGCTGGATCATTGAACAAGGTCAAACATCCTGATTCTTTGGCTTTTGAAGTCAATCAAGTTAGTGAAGCTCAATATCTTGCAGAAGAATCTCAAGTGGAATGTGTAGAGAATATCTTTGAACCTAAAGAATCTCTTACTGAAGTGGAGCCCACCAAACCACCAGTCATCCATGAAGAGTACTGTGAAAAGAAACAGTATTTGGTCCATGAAGTAAATTCCATGGAGTTGCTAATAGCAAGGATAAAGGTACATCCTTGGCTGCACCTATAGAATTAATTTCTCTGGATCTGTTAGAACCCTCTACTGTTGATCACAATGTTAGAGGTGAAGATTCAGCTAAGGATGATGATGATGTCCTCCATGAAGTTGAGATAGTTGGACTTCATACCTTCCAAAGGCCTCCTCTCTCTTCCTGAACCCTTGCCTCCTGAAGATCCTGGAACTGTCAAGTCCATCTCATATTCATACCATAGACCTTTTAAAGCCCAGGGAGGGAATGGTCACCTTTCAGTTCCTGCACTGAACCAATTGAGAATAATTCTTCAAAAGAACCCTGAGTCTACTATATCAGAAGACAACAGCCAGGCTGGTATAAACCAAGCATTTATCCAGGGATTGCCTTAGATCAGCCAGCTTATGAGAGATATTTGGAGACCTTTGATTATCCAATGCTACTGGACCCTGAGCTTTAATGTGGCTTTTTTGATGACTCTTGATGCTTATGAAACTTCCATAATAGAGAGGCTCCAGACACTCAGCCAATTTACTGAAAGCATGGTGCACTCCTTCCTTAAATTCATTCTTCAAGTGATTCAACACACTGGTCTTTCATTGGAGATCCCTTTGGGATTACATGGAAAAGTTTTTGGTCAACATAGTGCCTCCTGTCTGAAACCTTGGATCTGCCATGGACAAGTTATGCCTGGATCTGAAGAGATTCATATTCTTCTGGCCAACCTTAGTCTTGTACCCTTGTCTGTGCAGAAGAACCAGCTTTTGGGATATTTCATATTAGAAAAACATGTCAACTTGCTACAAGCCCTACCTTTTTCTAGACTTGATGAGTTAGGACTTTCTGTTGTTGTAACTGTGCTGTTTTAGCAGAGTTACAAGGGGAAAGATATTTAGAAGATAGATAATAATCTTTATTGTGAGATAGTGATTATATAGTTCATGTGAATCAAGGTTAACAGAAACATGATAGGTGATCACACAGTTGGATGGAAGAGGGGTGTGGCTTGATCCTGGTAATGAGTCAAGCGCCAAAACAAGGTATCCACCATAAAGGATCATCATCTGTTCATGTTGTTGGTTTTGGTAATTCAAGTCAAATTCCTAGTCTATCTTTGGGTGACCAAGTAATCAGATTGCAGGTCACAAACCCGCTTGGTTGGAACCTTGCTGGTGGGTCAAGCCTGCAGTTTTGACACCCCCAACTGAAGGTTGGCCTCCTCTTGGGACAGGTTGTCAGGAGCCTGGGTGCCGTATTGAACTAGTTGCTGTTCTTTGGCAGGCAGGGCAGTTTCTTGTTGTTTCTGTCTTGTTTTGCAGGGTCATAGGCGGTCATAGTGTAGGGTCTTGTCTTGTTTATGTTTTCTAAGTCCTTGCACAGGGTAAGTGTTATTGTGGTTTACCTTCAGAATGATTGTTGTCCCCACTTTTTTGGGTTGTAACTTGCTCTTGTCAACATTCATGACCCATACTTTGTCCCCAACTTCATGTCAATTGCAGATGGGGACAAATGTCTTTTGCAGACGTTCTTTCTCTTTGGCTGTTTTCTTGCTGTTAGCCTCTATTACTTGAGGGTCTGAGCGTGGGGGACTTCACTTGGGATTTCCAGTTTAGGTCCTTTCAATGCTTGAATGATATTTGGATGTATGCTGTATACCAGTTCAAACGGGCTTTTTCTGGTGGATCTGTTCATTTGGATTTGGCACACAAGTAATGCAGTTGGTAGCTGCTTATACCAGTCTTCAGGTCTCCCAGCAGTGAGTTTGGCTAGGGCTTGCACGAGGCTACCATTAAGCCTCTCCACACGTCCATTGGCCTGTAGTTGGTATGGTGTTGTTACAGTGTGTTTGACCCCATTCTTGGTGAGGTATACATTGGTGTCTTTGGAGGTCAATTCCTTGCCTCCATTGGTTATCAGGAGTTATGGCTTTCTGAACTTGCTGATTATCTCTTTGCCAATAAATCATCAAACATCATTGCCAGTGTGTGCCTTCACTTCTTGGACTACTGGCCATCTTGTTGCAAAGTCACTGGCGGTGATGATATATTTCTTGTCATTGTGTTTTCCTGGCATGGAATCAACAATGTCAAGAGCCCATACTTTGAAAGATAGTTGTGTGCAAATAGGGAGTACTGAATTTGGCGGGGTTTTGCTTTTGGCAAACTTTTCATACACCTCACATTAGTCTAGAACTTCCTGGACATTGCAGTATAAGGTTGGCCACCAGGCTTTATGTTTTAGAATCTCATATAGATTTTGGCTCTTGGTATGTCCAAGGTCTCTGTGATAGCAAAAGATAGTGTCAACTTGTTGATGTGTGGGGATGTAGGGAATGGTTGTGCCGTCAGTCATCTTTCTGTGAAGAGTCCCGTATATGTCAGCAAAGAGGTGTTCATTCTTGATGACTGTTTATTTGGTTATGTTGGTTGTGCCCAGGGGGAACCTATATCTTTTGTTTGTAGCACTAAGAGAGGCCAGTCTGGGTCAAGCCCATTCTCTCCTCTTGAAGCACGGACATACAGGCAGGACAGGGAGTCTGCCATGTCAAGCTCAGCCCCAGGCTTGTACTGAATGAGCATGTTAAATCTCTCCAATAGTTCATCCCATGCGCTTGGCTGCGCAATAGATTTGCTTGAGTCTTGAAATAGATGAGTGACTTGTGATCAGTTAGTGCTGTGAATTCTTCCTGGCGCTCCAGATAGCAACGCCATTCAACTAGGCAGGGCACAATAGCCAGCAGTTCCTTGTTGTGGATAGGTATCATCACTTGCTGTCTGTCAATTTTTGCAATTTGTAGGTGTTGTGAATAACAGCATTCACCATATTTTGATTTTGCCTTTGGTGGGCCATTTTGAAGACAAATCTCTTGCTTTTGCTTTTGACCCTTGAAATGAACTGGTTTCTGCATCAGGAAATATGATTGTTTGTTTTCCTGACTCTGCGCAACTCACTTGCCCCACTCATGCTTGTGGCAAGTGATCCTACTGTCCTGGTAGTGTTTTGTGGTATTCCTAACCACTATATAACCCATTTCCTATTTTATCAATAAAATTAAGTTCTATTCACAGTTTTGTCTTTTTGTCTTCTATACTTCTGCGCCTCTCTCTAGCCACGCCTAGTAGAGATTATTCATCCAGGGCCGCAAGGTAAACACATTTGCCTTCCCTGTTGTCTAACCAAGACTTAGTACAAATCCAATCCTAAGGTTAGGATTCCCTGCTGTGTATCTATGCCGCGCCTCAGAACACAACAAAAATGGTGCTCACTACAGGGCTATAAGCCCCTTGGTTATCCCTTTTGCATCTACGTTTTCAGTTCCCTTGCCTCCGCCTATTTGAGAGTTGGCTTTGCCTGACATTACCAGCCCTCCTATTGAGGAAGACATCACCAACCCGCCTATTGTCCCTACTGTACTGAACCTTGGGAATGGTCCCCACCTAGTTGCTTACCCTATGGGTACCCCTGACTTGGAGCAAGTCATGGCGGTAGCCCTTGGGATAGCTTGGGATGGGGCCATCCTTTGCCTTCAGCTACAGTTTATTTGTGCCAAATACTATGAGTTAATTGTGGCCCCTCAGTTTCCACAACATCTCCTCTCAGCAGCTGGCTCCGCTGAACACCTGCTGTCATCCTTTGTACAGCTCGCCTTGGCCCACCACCAGATGGTGTTGGGACTCCACGTTCAAGAGATTTGTCTCTACAAGCAGCTGTTACCCATCATTGGGACCAGTTTGCCGCCTACCAACAATGGGTCCATTCCCTGTTCCCCCTGGTATCTGACAATCAGCGTGATTTGGTCACCTCTCAAACACTTTTAGTCAATTCTATAGAGCGAATGCGCCAGTTCATCCCTGAGTATGTTAGGGAGCGGCTACATGAGTTTCACCAGTTAGAACAACCCTGGCAAACTCAAGTAGACTCCACCCTAAACGCTTATCTCACCAACTTTGAACGCCTAGTGCAACAGCTCAATGCATTCAGTGTCTATTCCTTTGAGCAATTGCAACAGGTAGCTGACCTTGCCGCCCAAGGTCTAAATGAACTCAGTGCAGAATTTGATCAAGAGAGAGCTACCACTGCTGCTGCTATTGCCAAACTTCAGAGTCAGGTGAATGAGCTGTCTACTCCCAAACCTGATGTCCCGCCTTCTCCTCCTGCTGATGATCTGATGGACAGAGAGCAGAGGATCCGGGAGGCCATCCAAGAGTTGTGCGCTTCCACTTGTAGCCAAGCACGTCCTACTGAAATGCCTCAACCTGACCCCCAGGTTCTTGCGCTGAATGCTCAGGTTGCTGAACTACAGCAAGAAGTTGCTGCTTTACGTGAGGTAGTGACAGCTGCTGCTAGCCCACTTGGGGTTTACGAGGAAGATGGCTGCTGCCCTAGTTTGGTGGGGGCTCCTTGAATCCACTGTGCTAGGGAATCAATTGCCCTAGCTAATGAGGTGGACTATTTGAAACAAGATCAGACTGAGTTGTACAGAGACTTACAGGAGATGAGTGAGCTGATCAATTCAGTAAGCAACAGATACACCCCCTGCCTATCAGTGGGGCCATCCCTTACTTTGCGGCAGGCTGAGCTCTCCACTGTTGTCACTACCCAAGGACAACGCCTAGATGTTACTGAACAACAAACCACTCTAGCCAACACTATGGGTACCAGAACTACCGAGACTCTGACGACCCTTGAAGAAAGTGTTTGTCAACTATGGGCTAGACAACCCCCCTCCAAATCTGAAGCTGAGTTCTCCCGCGCATAAATGTACTTGATAGCAGCAATGGTGGCCCAGCTCCCAAGGCACACTTCAAGCCTACTTTTAAGCAAGTCTTTGATCTCAAAACCTCGACTATAGCAGCTTTCTTAACTATTTATGAGACTGCCATGAGACAAGCATCAGATGAAGTTAAAAAAGAACATATTCTGACCTGTTTACACCCAACTTTCCAGGAGGTGGTGGTGCCTGAGCTACCCACCATTGAGACGTGGGAAGACATGAAACAGCTCCTGGTTGATGAGTTTGGTGATGATCTTATCCTGGAAGTGAAAAAGGATGCCTTCATACACATATCTTTCAAGCCCAAAGAGACGTTAGCCAAGTTTGCTGACAGATTTTACATGGAGGGACAGCAGTTAATAACAAGCAGACAATTGACAGCGCATGAAGCGTATATGGCCTGCGCCCAGGCCCTCAAGGTGAATCAACTCCTGTGTCTTCATTTCAAGGCCCACAAAGCTAGGCTGTCCTCCATGAAAAGTAAAAAGACACTGCTACAGGATATGCATCTTACCCATTCTGGGGCAGTTGTTCAGGAGAGTTGTGCCGCTTCCAACTCTGGATCTTCTTCTTGCGGCCCTTCTATCCTCACTATGAACTCACAAAATTCTTCTTGACGTCAGGGTTGCCACAACTGTGGTCAGATAGGTCACCACTCTTGCGTCTGCACCAATCTGCAGGTTGAAGGAGATGATCCCAAGGATCAGTTGGGAAAAGACCAGTCAACCTAGAGGTGGAGACACTCTTGCTTGACAATTCTTCCCAATCTCCTTCTATACCTCTGCCTGCTACTGACTCTGAGCCTGCTGATGATGAGGCTACTCCTATCCTCCTTCTGTTCCGTGACATTTCTGATGATTCTGATGTTGAAGACCCTGATGCATATGGGTATTCTGTTCTTGCCGTCCCAGAGACTATTGCAGTTCCCTACAAGCTGCAATCTGGGAAGACTACAACTACCACCAAGCCCTTGTCTGAGGCCAAAGTGGTTGTCTCCCGCCCCTATCTTACTCAGACAAAATGGTCCCCTGTATTAGTGGAATCATCAGAAGAAGCCGCTGAAGTTGCAGACGCCGTTTTCAAGAATGTATCTGTCTCACTCCCTCTCCAAACCGTATATAAGGAGTTCCTGGGACTAAGATGCATGATTGAAGAAAGGGACAAGGAACTAGCTGAGGCGCAGGATATCTTGGCTGTTCTGCCACCCTTTGGACGCACCACCACCCAAGTAGAGATATCTATCCAGAAAGTAAAAATCAAAGCTGTCCTGGACACCGGTTCTCCTGTCAACGTTGTTTCTTCTAAACTGGTGAAGAAACTTAAGCTGGCCCCAACCTTAACTACCATCAATCCTATGGCACCGCTGGTCTCTCCATGACTTGCGCCATTGGTGGTACTCTGCCTTACCAATGCAATTTGGTAAACTCCTGTTGGCTGCGCCGGCTGTTGTTCTAGAAAATGAGAGCTATGACCTTTTGGTTGGTACCCAGTTCCTTTGAGAATATAATGGGATCATCAACCTAAAGGATAGCTATCTTTCTATCCTAGGGTACAAAGTCCCTCTGATCTTTGAGGAGCCAATCAAAGTTCCTGGTAAACGTTTAAAGACATGTACACTGGATTACCCCACTGGGGGTTTCACCCTAAAATACCAAACCCATTTCACCAATATGAAGTGTCATCCCATGGCTTGTCCTGCAACTGAGGGATCCACCTCATGGCCACGTCTGCTATCACCATCTCTCCAGGCTCTCAGGCCATCATAGACTCCCAGATATCATATGAACTACCTGAAAAGACTTTCTTAGAGCTGTACTCCCCTTCTTTGCTGGGGCGTAACAAGCCTTACCTTTGTCCTGGAATTCTGGACGTCTTCTACAAGGATACTGTTCAATTACTAGTTGCCAACCTTACCGCGCTTCCTATTACTGTATCCAGAGGACAGGTTGTTGGTTATGGAAAGTTGTTAAATGCCCCTGACGTCTTGTCCCTTCACCCTTTTGGAACGTTTCAAGACTTTATCCTACCCGAAGACAAGCCTTAGGTCCTATTTCTGTTCACTGCCCAATACTTCCCTCAGTTGTCCCCGGTACAACAGAAAGAGGTGCTTGAATTACTAGACCAATTCTCAGACATCTTTGCTAAAGATAGCATCAATTATGGGCTGGCCAAATGTGTGATTCATCAGATTGACACAGGAGATGCTCCCCCCTTTTGTGCCAAGCCATATTGCCGCAGCCAAGTGGAAGATGCGCAGGTTTCTAAGGAGCTCAAACAACTGCTGGACGCTGGACTTCTAGCTCCCTCTCAAAGTCCCTGGGCTTCTCCTCTGCTCATCTTAAAGAAAAAGAATGAGGGCCACCAGATTGTGATGGACTATCAAAGGTTGAATTCTCTAACCAAGAAAGATTCCTATCCCTTACTGCGCATTGATGACGCTCTTTGACGCCTTGGGGGTTCTAAGTTTTTCTCTGCCATGGATTTGGCGTCTGGTTACTGGCAAGTTGATCTCTCTCCTGAGGACTGTCAGAAGGCTGCACTCATCACATCAGAAGGATTATTTGAACCTACCTGCATGCCACAAGAGCTCTTTAATGCCCCGGCAACTTTCCAGAGGGCCATGGACTCCATCCTGTGTGATTTGAAGTTATTGTGTGTCTTAGTCTATCTAGATAATATAACAGTCTTTGGCGCAACTTTCACTGATAACCTAGCTCATCTTAAAGAGGAGTTCATAAAGATCCAAGAGGCTGGCCTCAAGCTAAAGCCCTCTAAGTGTGCTTTCTTCAAAGAACACCTTGTATACCTGGGCCATTAAGTAACCCAAACGGGGATTTGTCCAATGACTAAGAAGGTTGAAGCCATTGACAAAATGCTTCTGCCCACCAACCTACGAGAAGGACAAGCCTTTCTGGGCATGATGGGTTACTATAGGCAATTCATTCCTGATTTTGCTGATACTAGCAAACCCCTGGTCCAACTGTTGTGTAATGTTCCTTTCAAATGGACCGCCAGCCAACAGTTGGCCTTTAAGTCTCTAAAGCAGAAACTCAAAGAAGCGCCCATTTTAGTGTACCCCAATTACAATAAGAAATTATCCTATACTGATGCTAGTGACCTTGCTATTGGGGCTATCTTGGCTCAGCTTGACAATGATGGTGTGGACACCCTGTAGCCTATACTTCCCATGTGCTAAATAAGCATGAAAAGAATTATAGTGTTACAGAGAAGGAGTGCCTTGCTGTGTTGCATGCAGTCAAACAGTTCTGCCACTACGTGTATGGTACTCATTTCACTGTTGTTGCTGACTACGCTATGCTCAAATGGTTACAACAACTTAAGGAGCCTGAAGAACGCTTAGCCAGATGGGCCCTCTTCCTGCAAGGTTATGACTTCACTGTGCCCCATTGCCCCGGGATTCAACATCAGAACGCTGATAGGTTGTCCTGAATGCCCATCCTTACCCTACATCCTGCTGAGGCAGACCGCCTGTACGAGCTAATTGGCTACCCCTCTTCCTGGGAAAGTGAGACAGAAGAGGTTCAACTTGCCCTGTCTAAATTGTCTGAAGACACCCTCATACGTAATAACCAACTCTTCAAGAAGGTGCAGGGTCAATACCTGCCATATGTGCGCCCCAGTCTTTGCCTCTCATTGGTGTCGCAAGCTCATAAAGAAACTGGCCATGGAGGCATTGCCAAGACCTTTGACTGGCTTCAGAAGAATTACTTCTGGGAGAATCTTTTCCTGTTGATCCCAGATGTCATAGCTAGTTGCCATGACTGCCAACTTCAGAGGCCCCAAGCTGCTTCTCACGAGTTCAAATTGTTTTGCCTCAACACGCTTTTCACACGGTTAGCATTGATGCTGTAGGCCCTCTCCCCCACTCACGTTCTGGATGCTGCTTTATCCTTATTGCTGTTGACCACTTCAGCAAGTGGGTAGAAGCTCGCCCTACTAAAGACATCACTGCTAAGACTACTGCTGCCTTCCTGCTGCAGGATGTTTTCTTCCGCCATGGATGCCCTCAAGTGCTGTTGTCAGATAACGGCTCCAACTTCAATGCCAAACTTGTAACCTCTGTTGTTGAAGCTCTAGGAACTCACCAGTCTTTCTCTGCCCCCTATAATCCTTCCACTAATGGGGCAGTTGAGCGTGCCAGCTCAACACTGGTTTCTATCATGAGAAAACTCACCTACTCTCACACTGCCAATTGGGATCTATACTTACCTGCTGCTCTCTTTGCCTATTGTCTGAGCAGGCATCGGGTCACAGGGTACTTCCCCTTTGCCATGTTTTATGGGTGTAAAGCCACTACTCTGTTGCTCTTGGGGGTTCCCCTACTCTCCTCTGATAAGGCCATGAACCCTGACAACCACATCAAAGACTTAGTCAACCGCATCATTGATATACAAGCCACTGCCTATACTTCTGCATATAAGACTAAGGTGCTTGAGCTCTCTCCTGACAACGCTGGGCTCTCCTCTTGCCTGAGTTTGATGTTAGTGACCATGTCCTGTACTGTCACGGTAAGTTCCATAATGCCAGGTATTGTCTGTCCAAGTAAGAAGGCACGGAAGGCCAGAAAACCTGTATCAAAATTGACCAAGTTAACAGATTTAAACCAAACAGTTGATCAAAAATGGGTCACAACTGCTCCAGTATGACAGCTGAAACCAGCTCCCCCTTGTAAACTGACGTTGATAAATCAACACAATATGAGGGTCACCCAATATAAGCTCATTAATTGGAATGGTTGTCAGAAACTGGTCACACAAGGGTTCTTTGCAACCTGGACTAGATACTTACTTGAAGATGCCAAAGAAATAGGAGATCAAGACTCAGGTGGTATTGCTTAGTCAATTTTTCTGATATATATTGAATAATTTTCCCTGTTTCAACTCTAAGAGTTGAGTCCTCCTAAATTTACTCAATAAAAATCAATTATCCCAAGTTCTAATTTTAAATTTTAAAATGCATCCTGTGCTCGAGTTGTTGCGGTATATCCTATACAATCTGATTTTTAACAGAATCATTTTAGGAAGATGGGGCCTGGCATTGGGAACTTTGTTGTTGGCGCTGCAAAATGTTAATTTCATGCCAGCCAATTTTGTAGCTCCTCCCTCCATTCCTGAAGATGAAAATTAGGTCACTTCTAAATGCCCAGAATTCTACACTGAAGATGCATTGATGCTTTCCCAGGTCATTTATCTTGGTTTACTCTGGTTAGGATTAATTGTTCTACTTAATCCTGGAGTTACAATTGGAAAATTCACAAAAAAATATCTGAAGCTGTGTTGGTGGTTAATCATCAATTCTATGTGGATTTGGGTGGTTATTCCCCAACATTTAGAAACGGCATCATATTATCCAGTTATTTCTGTCACATGTACTACCAACACCGTGTGGGTGGGCGGCACATAAGCTGGACTCCCTGTGGATTGGTCCTTTAGAGGTGACTTTCAAACGATGGTCTGAGTACACTATAAAGCTCATCTCCGGTGGTTGTCATTTTGCTCACGTACACGCCAAGTTCCTCTGCAAGTATTGCCCCCTAAGGCCAATCTAGAGGGGGGCAATCTCGTGAATAACAGCATTCACCATGTTTTGATTTTGCCTTTGGTGGGCCATTTTGAAGACAAATCTCTTGCTTTTGCTTTTGACCCTTGAAATGAACTGGTTTCTGCATCAGGAAATATGATTGTTTGGTTTCCTGACTCTGCGCAACTCACTTGCCCCACTCATGCTTGTGGCAAGTGATCCTACCGTCCTGGTAGTGTTTTGTGGTATTCCTAACCACTATATAACACATTTCCTATTTTACCAATAAAATTAAGTTCTATTCACAGTTTTGTCTTTTTGTCTTCTATACTTCTGCGCCTCTCTCTAGCCACGCCTAGTAGAGATTATTCATCCAGGGCCGCAAGGTAAACACATTTGCCTTCCCTGTTGTCTAACCAAGACTTAGTGCAAATCCAATCCTAAGGTTAGGATTCCCCGTTGTGTATCTGTGCCGCGCCTCAGAACACAACCTTAGGCTACGGGCAGGAAGTCACCGTCACTATTCTTGATTTGTAGTACTCCCCCAATGGATGCATCTGAGGCGTTGGTTTCCATTTGGTATTCCCTGTTGTGTTTGGGGTATTACAGGATGGGAGCTGATATGAGCTTTTCTTTGAGGCTTCTAAAGCAGAGATCATGTCAGGGGGTCCACACAAACTTAGAATTGGTACCTGTTATGGTGGATAAGGGGGCAGTCAAAATGCCACAGTTGGGTATGAAGCGTTGTACATAGGCCACCATTCCCAAGAAGGTGCGGAGTTCTGACTTATCCTTGGGTGATGACATCTTGCAGATGGCCTGTATCTTTTGACTGTTGGGTTTGATGCCGTCTTTTGAGACTATATGTCCTAAGAAGGGTAGTTGCTCACGGAAGAACTGGCACTTGGAGGATTTGGCCAACAGTTTGTGTTGTGCCAAGGTTGCAAAGACTGCCTCCAGGCCTTTGTGGTGTTGTTCCACCAAGGGGCTGTAGACAATAATATTGTCTAGGTACACTGGGGCATGCTTTCCTATGTGAGGCGCAAACATGTTGTTCATGAAGGTTACAAAGATGGACAGGGCATTGGTCATGCCAAAGTTTAGTACCACGCATTTGTAGGAGCCATACTTAGTGCAAAAGGCCGTTTTGGGAATGTCTTCCTCCTTGATATAAATCTGATTGTAGCCTGCAGTTAGATCAATCTTGGAGAAGACTGTAGCCCCTCCCAAGGCATTTAAGAGGTTGTCAATCAGTGGCACTGGATAACAATTATTAATGGTAACTTTGTTTAGGGCGCAGTAGTCTGTGACCAGGCGTTAGGTACCATCCTTTTTAGACACAAAGAATACAGCGGCCCAATAGGGAGACTGTGAGGGGCAGATAAGTCCTTTTTCCAATGCCTCCTTGAGGTAGGCGCGTAAGGCATCATCCTTGTTTGGGGTCAGCCTGTAGATGGGGCGCACCTTGGGTACAGCCCCCTTGAGTTGGATAGAGTGCTGGATATGCTTCTCAGGGGGCAGCCCAGGTAACGCTTCCTTAAATATTTCTGGATGGCGGGTCACAATGTTGCGGTCTTGAGGCGTGAAGGTATCCTGGTGGTCCTTATTGTGTATGATTTCATACTGACAGGGGTCCCAGTTAATTACCTTCAGGTTTTCCTTCTTGTCCAAAGTCTCAGTGATGCGTACAAAGATGTGGTCACGTAGGAGTTGATCCGCAGAGTTGGGGTAGATCTGGTGGTTGACGCCTTCACGCTTGATGGTCAACACTGAGGTCGCCAGTCTACGTGAGGGTTGTTCTTCCGTAACCAGTCTATTCCCAGTACAATGTCAAACTTAGGAAAGTTGATGACGGGACCTTGGATAGTGGAGTGGAGGTTCTCAAGTATGACAGAGAAGGGGGCTGTTTCCTTTGTCACAGTGATGTAGTGTTCCTCAGCCAGGACCACATTTTTAATCCACAAAGGATTAGTGCCAGCTTGAACTTATCCATAAAACTACTGTTGACTAGGGTTTGGTCTGCGCCTGATTCCAGGAGTGCTGAGCCTGTGTAACTGCAAAAACAGAAAGGGTAGGACATCAATTTATTGGAATGTCTGGCAATAGTGTACAGTACCAAGTCCTCCAAGGGCACTTGGATCATTGGGCATTGGTTTACGTCCTCAGGTTGGTATTCATTGTTGGGCAAGTCAGGAGTTGCATGGGGAGAGCTTGGCTTGCTTAGTGCTCTCCCTGGGCTTTTCCCTCATCTTGGTTGCCTTGTGTGGCGGTGACACAGAAATGAGTACGGTTTGACTGGCCATTGTTTTCATTCCCATTCCCATTTGAACCTGTGGGTTTGTGGTGGGGTTGTTCCCATTGCCTCCAGGAGGTGGTCAAGCAGAGCGCCCACTTGGATGGGAATCCTTGAGTCTTTCTTGTTTCCCAGTTTGTGCCTTATGCAGAGCATTGGATGTCTGTTCCGCTTTTTCCACTTCACAGTACAGGCTTTGCAGGTTGGTCACTTGATCCAGGTTTACATGTCTTATCACGTGCAACTTGAGAGAGTTGTAGTACATGAGGTGTGTGGTTGGAGTGTCAAAGGCCATGTTGGATGGTGCACAAAGGCGGAGCTCCTTGTAGGCGCGGGTGAGTTCTTTTATGGCGCCTGTCTGGGTCAGGTTTTTTACTTGGCATATGATCATGAGCGCTGTATCCTTAAGCACAAATCTTGCCAGGAAGTCTTGCTTAAAGGTATCCCAGTTCTTGTTAGTGTGCTCTTCATGTCATTTGTTGCACCAGGTACCAGCGTCATGGGCCAGGCAAATGGAAATTTTTGAGATCCAAAATTGCTGTGGGCATTTCATCTGAGCTAGCTTGCTTTGGGCAGACTGGATCTATGTGGCGGCGTTGTTGTTGTTGGCCCTGGAAAAAGGTTCTAAGGCAGCGCTTTGTAGTCTTTGCGCTACATAGGCAGGCATGGTGGTTTTGTCGGCTGATCACAGCATTGATGAGGGAGCCTGAAAGAAACCTTGTGCAGACATGGCGTTGAAGGCAGGTAGTGGGATTACCGTGTTTTGGTATGGGAAAAACCCATCAGGTATCTTGGTACCAGGAGTGTACAGAGTTCAGTTGGGCGGGAGGCCAGACATGATTCTGTCAAGGATTTGTTGGCTGCGTTGTGTGTGGGCAACAGGCGGAATTTTTCAAGATAAGGTAGGATGGAGAACCTACCTGTGCTACCAATGTTGTAACTGTGCTGTTTTAGCAGAGTTACAAGGGGAAAAATATTTAGAAGATAGATAATAATCTTTATTGTGAGATAGTAATTATATAGTTCATGTGAATTAAGGTTAACAGGAACATGATAGGTGATCACACGGTTGGATGGAAGAGGGGGGTAGCTTGATCCTGGTAATGAGTCAAGTGCCAAAACAAGGTATCCACCATAAAGGATCATCATCTGTTCATGTTGTTAGTTTTGGTAATTTGAGTCAACTTCCTATTCTGGCTTTGGGTGACTGGATAATCAGATTGCGGGTCACAAACCCGCTTGGTTGAAACCTTGCTGGTGGGTCAAGCCTGCGGTTTTGACACTGTAATCCAACCCTTGGCCTTGATCACTAAAGACTCTTTGGTTGGCCTCAATGCCATTGGTGGTGCTCTATCCCAAATAGATTATAATGGACTATACCATCTTGTTGGCTACTGCTCCATAACCCTAAACTGTTGTGAATACAACTAAACCATCACTAGAAGGGAATGCTTGGCTGTGATCTACTCATACCAGCAGTTTAGAGTATACTTTTATGTTTTAAACTTCACTTTTGTTACATACCATGCTTTTCTCCAGTGGCTGAAGACATTGAAGGATCCAGGAGAAAGGCTTGCTTGCAGGACCATTAAATTGCAAGCCTTTGACTATGACATAGTGCATTGTGCTGGTTTCATCCACCAGAATGCAGATTGCCTCTCACAACTGCCTACCATTGCCCTTGTACCCTCTATTGCTGATGAGCTTTATGGCAAACTACTGGTTGACCAATCTTTGTGAAGGGAAGAGCCCATTAAAATCCAAAATATCCTTATGAAGCTTTCTGTGGACACCAAGGTTAAAATTTTTCACTTCTTTGAGCTCTACAAGAACAACTGGTTGCCATATACACGCCCCTTGCTCAGAACAGACTCTGTAGTTGCTTAACAAAAAGCTACAGGACATGGAGGAATACAGGAGAATCTTTCTCAGTTACAGCAGCATTGCTACTGGGAAGGAATGCCCTCTGATGTTGCTGAGACCCTGGCTGATTGCCACCATTGCAATGCTGAATGCTCAAATAAAGCCTGCTTATCTCTGGTTAGTGCTTTGAATAATTTCTGCACTAGCTTGATATTAGGATATCTGGAGCTGGAAGAAGATGTTATTTTAGCAGAACCCCAGCCTAATTATGGGCTAAACAAGCTGAGATCCTTTGGAGCCAATATTTAAACCCTGAACTGTATCCTCCATGAATTCCTGCTTGGTTCAGCAGAATTACAGATGTACCAATTACAGCCCCTCTTGGAGAGATACAAAGAAGCCCTGACCAGAAATGAAGGCCATTCAGTCCTGTATATTGTAAAGGAAGTGCTCCAGACACTCCTTAACTGTGAGCGTGATGATCCCTGCAAAAACTACTTGACATCTCCTTGTTGGAGTGACAAGAAGAAACCCAGTTCCAACAGAGCTTTTACTAACTACAGATTTCTGGAATCCTGTTCCAAAAGGGAGCCCTAATCTCTGCTTAGTATAAATGATACTCTAGAGTGCCTTGGTGAAGCGCTTCACTTCAGAACTATGAAGTTAATCACTAGTTATCAGAAATCATGCTTTCCTTCTGAGGTTCAGGAGAAGTGCATCATTCACATTGAAGAAGAGGTGATACAGTTCATCATTATGAAGCTTGGATTGATAATTACCTCTGCTGCCTTCCAAGTTGCCCTTGATTAACTGAAGAGAACAATGATGTGTATCTCTTTTTTATATCTTATCCTCTTCAAGACCTATGCTGAACATAACATCATCATCCTCACTGACATGGGTTCTGTACTGTCTCAACAAGAAGAGAGTAGCTATGAACGCTCCATTAGTCATTGCTCTGAAGTTCCAAAATTCTATCAAAGAAGCTATCCTGTGATTGGAAGAGAACACCTCCCTACTGAAGCAGATCCAGATGAGAAGATTGTCCTATACTATTCTGGTGACACAACAAAAAATAAAGACTGCCTCTCAAGACTGACAGACATTGCCCTTGTTGTTTTCATACATGATGAGATGCATTTTAATCCACCTACTGACCTGTCTTTGTGGGGGGAGTAGATCATCACAGTACATTATGCTTTAGAGAACTCTTTGGTAATTGCAAATGTAAAAGATGATTGTCTATTCATGGAATACAAGTACCTATGGATAGCTAACATATTCTCCTCCTTGCAACTGGACTCAGTGATTGTTGATCAAGGACCCACAGGACGTGTTTCCATGCAGAAAGCGCTATCCCAACAGGATCACTATCAGAAATTGATGACCTCCCACAACAACAAGACCACAAATGCATGTAATGGATTGCTATATCACCCTGCCATGGTAGTTACATTAGGTACTCAAGAACCGCTGACAAGCCACCCTTTCAACTTTTCCATGAATGCCCACCTGACTTGCCTTGCTGCCTGCTCTCCCTGATGAAGCCTAGACCGTCTGTCACCCCAGAAGCCTACCTCCAGAATTTGCCCCAGGCCTTGAACAATATAGAGGATGAAGCCTATCATTCCAAGTTACACGTCAAGAAGAAGGATGTAGACCATGCTTCTAATAGCCATCTTACCCTCCCCTTGTACAAGGTGGATGATGCTGTATACTTCTATAGTAATAGAGGGTATGAATGTGAAAACACACTTGTAATGCTATGGCAAAAGCCTATTAAGGCCAACCAGAAAATGGATCCCAAGAACTACACTAAGGATCCAATTACTGGTCACTTGATTACTAGAGTACACGCTCAATACATGTGTGCTGCTTCTAGTACTCATGAGTAAATCCCCTTTAGGATAACAATATTGAAAAAGAAAAACTAATGAAAAAATGCCATGGGTTGTTGTCCAGTCTGCATAAAAAGAAAGGAATAAGGCAATATACAAAAGAAAAAAGGCTTTATTAGAAATTGCAGTGCTTGAAAATAACTGCTTTCAAGTGGCAAGTCATTGTGAGAAATACCATGCAGGCTGCCATGTACTCTTCAGTGTAGTCCTCCTTGAAGTGCTACAGACAGAAGATAGGATAATATGGATACTTTTCCCAAGCCTGCACCCAATTGAGACTCCATCTGAATTATTGGTCTTTGCTCCTGTGAGGTTTGTATTCTTTTGACCAAGTGTTTAGCTGTTTTCTGGCTTTTGTTCTGGGCCTTCTTCTCCTTGGCCAATCTGGCAGCTTTACTTGCCATTGCTCTGGCCTTAATGGTGGATGCTCTTGAAGCTCTAGAAGAATTGTTGTGGTTATCTGACATGTGCAATCCTTGTGTGCAGTGCTCTCTATTTATACCCCTGCCCATTCTAGTGGTGGGAAATGTTGTAAATTAGACTGCATGGATAAAATGGTCAAGGCTATTGATGGAATTAATACTGATAGTCAAGGCTAATCTGGTTTGCACCCAAATCCGTTGGATTCAACAGATTTGCATTTCCAATTGTATCTTGGATGTTACAATGATTTGGCCAATCTTTTACATCCAGATGGATTGGTTCACAAACTGTCAGCAACTTCTGTAATAAGAAGCTGCAAACTGCAGCCACTCCAGGGTAACTTGCACTTACTTGTCTCCGCCAGATTGTTTGGATCATCCCCAAATGCAAGGAATGTGGATACAAGCGCCTGGTGGACACAAAAAGATGCTGTAATGACCCAAACAATTGTGCAGGTGTTAATAACACTCCTGCAGTCATTTTGCAGCCTTTTTAGTATATAACTTCCCTTCTTTCTTCAATAAAGCATAATTTTATACTTTCACACATTACCTACTTGCTTTTACACTCTACTTAGTTTTTACCTTAGATTTAAAGGTAAAGACTTCAGAGTTTTTAAGACTTGTATTAATTTGTGTATAGGCCTACAACCATACTCTTACAAGATAGCACTCCAGATGTTAATCCCTAAGACGTCCAAGGCCAAAGTCACAACAACCCCTCTCAAGGTCCCATCCTGTTCCCCTAGTCTCCTTCTCCAACTGTAGTTGAACCTTAATTGATTTGGATTGCCTTCTTTCCTGGTTGTGCCCCTATCTGAAGCACATTTGCTCTAGCCAATCATATACTCCCATACATGTTTCCCCATCTTTCCTCAAATCTTAGGAATTTCTACTCCCAACCCATGGTTACATCCCTAACAATCAAAAAGATTTCTCAAAATTATTATTAAAACTTCCAACCCCCCTGACACAGGGTTAAAAAATTGGCAACCTTCAGCATTTAAACTGTCTACATGTAACATCCTCCATCCCAACAATTACCAAAAATATTTTTGTATTTTTTTATATGTTTATTGATTTTTTACCTTAAATAATTATTCCTAATGTTAAAAGTTAAATTTGATTTTGATTTACAAGCTTTAAGAAAAATTGTAAAAAAGTAAAGCCAAAATAAAATTTGGGATTGTCAACATGCAGGATGTTACATGTAGACAGTTTAAATTATGATGGTTGTCAAAAATTAACCAACATCCAATCACCCTCATGTGCCTGTCTCCTGTGATGGGTCCCTAATTCTCAAAGTCTCACATTAAAAGGCAAACAGGCCCTCCAACTACCATACTTGTCTATTCTCAATAAAAATATTTTAAATATTTGGTGATTATTGGAGTACTTCCTTGTTTTCTTTTATCTTTATCATATTGTTGTTAGTAAAATTCTTAGCCCTTCTTACTGAAGTCCCTGGTTTGCGGCTATTTTCCTTCTACTTTTAAGTCATTAATTAGCCATTTTAGGTTTAAATTACCTAGTTTATTTTTGCTTTTGAACTTAACCCTAGAGCTTATATTAAAATTTTTAATAAATTCTTACTTTTGTTCAGATTGCAGACCTGCTGAAGCAAAAACCAGATTCAAAAGCTCATGCCTACTTATTAAAACTTACCATGCAGTTATTTCAGCTTTTAACCTCTTACTTAAGCACCAGACTATCAAAAAGATTTTCAGTACCCCTGACCTAGGTCTCCTTCTTCAGCTTTACTCCCCCATATTGCCAAGGGGACCTGGAATTTCTTGGAGACTCCAACTATTCTGTTCCCACTGGCAAAGCTTGTAGATTTTACCATGGTTCAAGATCTGCTTCTTCTGTGGACTTCCTCCTCCAATTTTTGGGGGTGTTTGACTTCTTCTGTATAAGGCCTTGCTCATAGTGGTGCAAGGTTATAAACTAGCGCGTGTAAGGCATTAGGATTCAGATTTAAAAGGTATAATAAGGTGTGAACTGTCTGCAAAATAATCTTACAGAACCCTGCTAAAAACCTATACTGAGCTACAAAAGGAGTGATTGAGTTTAAGAACCCTAATCAAAGAAGATAAAATAAAGTGCTTAATAGTGAACAATTTGTAACTAAGGAAATGTCAATATTTGGATATTCTCCATCAGCAAATTGGTACATATAACTATTGAAAGATTCCTTAAGGGAAAATAATGGATACAACAAGCCTAAGGCTTGTTGTTTTACAAATTCCATTTTTTCAAGGAAATAAAAGGCTAAACCTTAATAAGATTTTAATAAAAATGTATAAATTTCTAAAAATTAAGATCTCAAGTTTAAATTAGATAAATAATTGAAGGGTAGAAATCACTTAGAATTTTGGCTTAAAGCCTACTCTTCAAAAGCTCTTTATTTATAGAAGGAAATACCTTTCCAGTTGGGATTGATATCCAGGGAGAAAGCAGCCAAGAAGAGGAGCAACTGGGGAAGTTTGGGGATGACAAAAGAAAGAAATGGAAAACAGATAACTAGTTTGAAGTTGATCTGCAATGTGAAGCTGGGGGAAAGCGGCAACAACATAACCAGGAGTTTCAAAAAGGTGAGTGAAAATTAAAATTTCTCTAACTTTAAAGTAGAGAATATAAAGCTAATATAATAGCTAAAGAGCAAAAGACAACAACAACATCAATTCAACAGCAAATTGACGTAAAACAAGGTAAATTACTTTAAAATACTTAAATATTAACTATTAATTCAAAATTTCAATATTAAAAAATAAAGAAAGATTAAATCAATCAAAAACAAATAAAATATGATAAGTTTTAAAAAGCCTGCCATTTGGGGCAGAGCATGACATTCTGCTATCTTCTTAAGTGATGACCCTGTTAAGGTTTTCTGTCTGTTAGATGGCTTGCCTAGGTAAGCCCAAGGGTTGCTGTCAACTGGTGAGTCCTTGATGAAAAGCCTTACATCTGATGATGGGCTGCTCATTGCTGCAGTTGAATACTAAAAGTACACTTCTCCTTTTTAGCCTTGGCCCCTTTTTCTGCTTTCACTGACAATGATACTCCCAAAGATCCCCCCTCTACAGGTCCTCTTGAACCCAGGCAGGCTTCCTGGCTGCTGTTGATGAAAGTGTAAATGCCTACCTCACCTGAGTATTCTCTACCTCCTGTGTGGACCCCTCCAAGAATCTATCCCAGTGATTCACTGGTTGGCATCCTGATGGACCTAACCCCAGGATGAGAACCAATCTTATTTAGTTTAGCTCCCCTCTCTTAAAGCTTTAGGCAATTCAAGAATGGCTTGATAAAGCCCATCTCTCCCCTTAAAGGATGTTACAGCCAACCTGCTACAAGGGTCCAGATTAAAAACTCAAGCTCACTAAAGATTTTAGTTTCTCATAACCCCCAACTGGCTATCTCTGCCTTCCTCTTCAAGAAATTCATAAGGAGCAAAGATACCCCCAATCAGACCAAGGATATGGTAAAATACCCAGGTATATGTGAATTGGCCCTTGTTTACAATCCCAATGGTAAAAAGCCTGATTCCTTGAAATCTATACCTGTGGCACTTCACATCAATGTTTAAGCCCTTCTATCAATGAGTTTCTATTATCATTTAATTTTTTATCAGGTTCTGATATCAATAATTTCTTTTTTTCTATATATCTATGTATATTATAGAATATAGCTCATGGATAGTCTAGCTGAAGGGGCTAATTTTTTTGACGGCTTGGCTTTGGAACTTTACAGAATCCTGTCAGTACTTGATGCACCATCTTTATTGCCTGTTTAGAATCCCGAGAGATTATTTTAGCCTAGCCTGGACTCTTTTGATCTTTTACGTGCTGATATTGTCAAGTTACTAGTTATTATTTGGCATAATAAAGAAATAGGGAAAAAGTCTTAAATACAGAAGAATTGTGATTCTGGATTTAAGTCTGTTTGATCTGAGTATGATTAATAGATATCTTCCTAGAAAATGGAAGATGTGCACCAAATATTCAATTTCAAAATTAATGTGCAGAAATGAACTTATTCTATTGGATAAAGTACATTCAAATTTATACCCATATCAAGGATCTGGATGTACAAGTTTTCTGGCTACCACCAACCCACTTAACATCCAGTCATTGCCCAATTTGGTGCCCTCCCAATATACAGTTTGACATACCAGAAATGACAACCAAGCAATTTCACATGACTGTCCAAGTATCCAGTGACTCAAACCCATCCTGCACATGACCAACCCCTAGGTTCAATCCAACTAAATCTCCACCACAGCTAAATCTATATAAGTCTAAAGTGTTATCCAATAAAATATACTTCTCTTCTTTCTCAATTCCATATTCAAATCTTCCCCAAAAGGCGCTCCTCATCACTGGTAGCAGCAACAGTTTTTCAATCACACCCATGAAAGAGAAAATGACTGGCCAAAACCCGCTCACCTTTGCTTATGTAATTAACTAGGCCACACCCCAGGAGACCTGGAAGACGTACTTCTGCGCCCATAACATTGAATAAGATATACCTAGTGGATGTATTGTATTTGAAGGACTGGTCATGCCCAACGCATGTGCCAAGATAATTCACAACAGTTGCTCTCTTCAACCGCAAACAAACACACAACCTCCCATCACAGGCAAAGTTACCAACACCAAGTACATTGGTATCAACAAGTTCTTTGGTAAAAACAAAGTAAATGTCATCAACTTTCTAGACCACTTGGCTGCTAAACTCTGTGCTAGCTGCATTCCCCACAAGAAATGGGTCCAGGAAGCCAGCAAGCGCCTGTACGAGGCCGCAGCTAACTGGTTTGCCACCTGGGTTGGCTCACAAACTAACAACCAGCTTGAAAACTGGGAAGAGTTCAAAGCGGACATCACCCAAAATTTCTGCATCACTGAATCCCTCCAAGACATTGCAATACAGCTCAGTGATCTCCCTCAGAAGACCACCATTGCAGCTTACGCAAATGAATTTGAGGAAATATATTGCAAAATCCAAAACCCAGCACAAGCTGACAATGTACACACCAGAGAATCATTCATCAACAGAATGAAACTCTCTGTTGTAGCCCTCATCTGCCCAGAGGCCAACACTTCCATGCCCGCGCTCATTGCAGAAGCAAAGTTCACAGAAAAACGTGCAAACATGGAATATGCTGCACCCAACAGCAACTGCTCCTCAAACAACAATGGCAGAGAAAACTCCAATGGCAATAAACGCCAAAATACCAACCATAACAACGGCAACTCCAATTGCAACAATGGAAATTGAAGCCAAAGCGCAAACCTCTCCTGTCCCAAGAAAGAGGACACTGTCAAAGTAAACAATGCTTAAATAGCAGCACACTATGAATCTGACCCCACATTCTCTGACCTCAAAGGTCTCAAAACAGAGGAACAGGGAAAAGAAGAGGGGGAACAGGCTTAAGTGCCCCTGTCTCCCCCCAACTTGACAAGAAATTGTACTAAGGTACAAACTTTGCTGCTTGCATCCCACGTGTCCCGCAATCCTCCATTTTTATGAACATAAAAATTAAAGATTGCTCACAACTTCTTGTCTACTCATGCACTTACATATCACAAACACATATAATTTTATTCAAATATGGTGCACAATACACCATGGTTAGCAAACCATTTGTAACCAAGTACAAAATACCAGTTGTCAAATCCAACTTCAAATATTCCAGAATGGCAGATAAATCAAAGTTTCTACTCAGAGGCAAAACAAATCCCTTCAGATTTGACCTCCAAGGCATAAAACTGCCAATCAAAGGACTTCTCATGAACAGCATAAACTACATTATTGTAGCAGGCATGGACTGGTTCACCCAAGTGAACCCCAGCGCATGTTGGAAAACAAAAACCATGACCATCAAATGCAATGAAGTCAATTTTAATATCCTCAAAGAACCCAATGACCTCATTCTAAGAGATATAGTATTTGTACAGGTCATAAACCAAGACAACTCAAAACGTCTAACCAAAGACAGTACCCTCCACAAAATGAGATACACTTGATTCAATAATATACAAAAACCAAAATCCATTTCCCAGAACTTGCGGCACTCCTAAACAAATACACTCATGTATTCAAGGAAGAGCTCACAGAGTTACCACCCAAACTGGAGGTCAAAAATGGCATTGACCTATGCAAAGCCATGCCTAAACCTGCTGTTGTGAATGCCGCCATTCACTGTGTTTTGATTTTGCCTTTGTTGGGTTATTTTGAGGATAAATCTCTCTCTTTTGCTTCCATCCTTTGAAATGAGGCTGGCTCTAAATTTGGAAAAACAATTGTTCAGTTTCCTGATTCTGCGCAACTCACTTGCTCCACTCATGCTTGTGGCAAGTGATCCTACCGTCCATGTACTATTTTGTGGTAAAGCTACACAGTGTCATGGCCTGGGGAACTCCCAGGGAAACCTTCAGTCAAGTGGAAGGGTTGAGCCTGGAAGGCCCAGTAGATGACAGGGGCCATCCATATCACATAATTGGAAGCAGTAGCCCAAGGACGCCACACTCCCATGTGGGGTATCACTTGCTCAGTGAGCCCCAGCATGGTCAAATAGGCAAATCCAAGCTTACTGTAGTCATACAATGAAGCAGAAGGAATGAAAGGAAGTTCTCCTGTGGTGGCGCTCATGGTCAGACTTGGCTGGGCAAGTTGTTGGAGCAGAGGAACACCAGGAAAGGAGGGCGCAGCGTGGGAGCAGGAATTAATTCTTGGTCCAGCACTCTAGGAGATGGGGTAAGGGCTGCCAGTGGTTGGTTGGAAGCAGCTAAAAGTTGCTCCGTTTCCCAGCGCTGGTGTTGGTACTGGAGGTAGTCTCTGTTTGAAAGCACCAGCAGTATAAAATTTGTAATAATGTAATAAACCCCTGCAAAGTATAACTGCTCAGTATGCATTAACCAACAAAGTTTATTAGATGAAGATAACAACAAAGAAAGGGGATGCCAGTGTTCCCAGATATATCCTGCTGGGAAACTGCAATTGGACTTACTGGCAACTTCTTACTGGTTGCCAATGGGTTGTTCTCAAGCTGGGCCTCATTAGTGACTCTTGATTTGTCAGTTAGATGGATCTTTTCATTCTTTTTTGCCCTGGGGAAGCTGGTAGGGGAATTTTGGACCATTTGGCAACCCAAGTCCCCAATTCTGGGTTTCAGAGGGTGTA
This sequence comes from Entomophthora muscae, assembly GCA_014839935.2. Classification (NCBI taxonomy): domain Eukaryota; kingdom Fungi; phylum Entomophthoromycota; class Entomophthoromycetes; order Entomophthorales; family Entomophthoraceae; genus Entomophthora; species Entomophthora muscae. Next base: position 78,264 of record QTSX02003088.1, on the reverse strand, counting down.
GGCCAATTAAAATCTTTTTCAAATGGCTTTTGGACGGTTTCCAATTGTCCCCAGGCTTGTCCTTGACCAGGGTTTGATTCCCCACTTGGATTTAAGGTTTCTTTTGGGTAAATCTGCGTAATCAGCGACACAATTGATCAGTTGCGCAATTGCTCAATTGTGGGTGTTGAACCTATGTAACATAGGGTTTTGTCTGGCCCATTCTGGGCCCTGACATCATCCCCCACCATAGTTGAGCTCTTACAGCTTAACTCTAGATGCCTGGTCTTGTATGTAGTCAGGAAAACACTAGCATTGGCAATGTTATCTTCAGGTTCCCAGGTATTCTCTTTGGGTGGATAACCTTTTCATTTGATCAAGTAGTGTAGTCGTCAATATCTCATCTTGTGGTCTAGAATCTGTTCAACCTCATGCTCTAGAAAGCTTCCTACTTTGAGCGGGGGAGGGGCGGTGCAAACAACTTGATGAGGGTGTGAGGTACCTTTTTTCTTGGACAATAGTGATCAGTGAAAGACATCATGGATCTTCCAGTTAGACAGGAGCTCTAATCTGTAAGCTACTTCTCCTATGTGTTGCAAAACTTTGTATGGTCCAGTTTTCCTAGGGCTGAGGCTTGCACATAGCGCTGTAGTCTTGATATTCCTGGCGCTGAGGTAAACCATGTCCCCAACTTCTATCAATGGTCCAGGGCTTCTCCTCTTGTCGGCAAAGTCTTTGTAGGTCTGTACAGCTTGCTTCAGGTTTTGAGCACACTCTTCTTGGGTGGTATGGATGGTAGCCACCCAATCTTGTCCTTTGGGGTTGCTGGGCTCTTCTGTGGGACGGTGGTCCCAAGTAGGGTCAAATCTGTAGTTGGCCTTGAATGGAGACATTCCTGTAGAACTGTGGTCTTGATTATTGTATGCAAATTGCGCCATGGGTAAGTGTTCAGTCCAGTTGTCTTGTTCTGCATTAACGTAGCATTGGAGGTACTGTTCCAATACTTGGTTAACTCTTTCAGTTTTCTGTCACTTTGGGGGTGGTACGCTGTGGATTATGATATCTTGATTCCCAGGTCTTGTAAGATTTGGGCCCAGAACTTGGATGTAAACTGGGGGCCGCGGTCAGAGATAACTTCCTTGGGTAAGCCATGATTCATGAAAATGTGGTCCCTAAAGAGGGTGGCGGTCTCCTTGGCTGTCACGTGAGTGGTGGTAGGAATAAAGTAACCCATCTTTGTGAATCTGTTGACAATCACAAGTATGGGGTTGTAGCCTTTTGACTCTGGGAGCTCTACTATATAGTCCATAGATACTGACTTCCAAGGGCCTACTGCAATTTGGAGGGGTTGGAGCAAGCCTTCAGGTTTTCCTTGCTGGGTTTAGAGCGGCCACATTTTTCACAACCATTAATGTATATCTCTATCTCCAGCTTCATTCTTGGCCACGTGTATGCTTTTTGGATACCCTTTAAGGTCTTGGTGCGGCCTGGGTGTCCAGCTATGGGGGAGTCGTGGTACTCCTTCAGAATCTCCAATCTCAGTGAACCTTTGGGTATGTAGGTTTGTCCATTTAGTTTTAGGAATCTTCCGTGTAGTGAATAACCTGCTCTGTAATATTTGCTGTCAATGTTCTCGGCTAAGTCTTTCATGATAGTAATACAGTGCTTGTCCAGGGGCTGAGCATGTTGGATTTCTTCTTTCCTACTAGCCAGGCCTAGGAATAAGAGCATGTGTTCTAGAATGTGTGGAGATAATAGTGATTGGGTGTTGAACTCCTCTATCTCTTTGGAGCTGGGGAAGAAATCAGCTCTTTGACTCAAGGCGTTGGGTACAATGGTTATCTTCCCAGGTTTGTAATTGATCTTCAGGTTGTAGTTGGCTAGGAATAGTGCCCATCTGGCCTGACGTTGGTTAAGTTGTTGTGGTTTGAAGAATTAAGTTAGATTCTTGTGGTCCGTCATGATTTTCACTGGATGGGCAGCGTCACAAAGGTATCTTCTCCAATGTTTCAGGGATTGGATAATTGCCAGCATCTCTTTGTCATATATTGGGTAGTTCAGTTCTGGTGCAGTGAACTTCCTGGAGTAGTAAGCTACAGGGTGAAGCTTACTATCATGCCCCTCATGAAGTAACACCCCCCAGGGCAAAGTATGAGGCATCAGTTTCTACCACAAAGGGTTTAGCGTAGTTGGGCATCACAAGGACTGGTGCAGAAACAAAGGCGTCCTTAAGGGTATTGAAAGCTGTGCGTGCTGTATTGTCCCACACAAAGGCGTGCTTTTTGGAGGTCAGGTGGGTCAAAAGAAGGCAGATGGAAGAAAAATTTTGGAAAAATTCTCTGCAAAAGTTTGCCAGACCCAAGAAGCTCTGTACTTCCTTACGGTTAGTGGGCTCTGGCCATGATGTGACAGCCTCAATTTTGTCTGGTGATATGGAAAAACCTCCTTTCAGGACATGGTATCCAAGGAATTCTACTTTGTATTGAAAGAATTCACACTTGGGTAGCTTTACAAATAATACATGATCCTGGAGTCTCTGCATTACCATTTGTAGGTGTTTTGTGTGTTCCTTGTGAGTTTGGCTATAGATGAGGATGTTGTCTAGGTAGGCTACACAGCACTGGTCCTTGAGGTCACCAAGCACTACGTCTACCATGGTTTTGAAGGTGCTGGGAGCATTGCAGAGGCCAAATGGCATAACCAAGTATTCAAATAGCCCTTGTCTTGTTTTGAAAGCCGTTTTCCATTTGTCTCCAGGCTTGATACATATCTGATTGAAGGCGTCCCTTAAGTCAACTTTGGAAAAGATGTTTGCTCCAGAGAGCTGATCTGAAAGGTCTTCAGCGTTTGGAACAGGATATTGGTTCTTTACAGTAATATTGTTGAGGTTTTGGTAGTTTACACAAGGCCTCAATTCTCTGCCCTTTTTCTTGACAAACAGCAAGGGAGACAAACAAGGGGATTTGGATACGCGGATGTAGCCTTTCTTCAACATGGTGTCTAGGTATTCCCTGAGAGCCCCCTTCTCTTTCATGTTGCATCCATATACAGGGCCTGTTTGGGCTGGGTTCCAGGGATCAAGTCAATAGAATGGTCAAATCTGGTGTGCTTGGGGAGGTCTGTGGCCATGGTCTCAGAGAACACTGATTTCCATCTCTCTAAGCAGGCAGGTATTTCTCCTTTGCAAGGCGCCACCACCATGCTGTTCAATAGGGGAGATGTTTGGGTGGTCACATAGGGTAGCTTTCAGGTTGTACCTGCATGTACAAATTGCACCTGTTGGCTGGCATAGTCAATATTAAACTCATGCTCTACCCACCAATCAAACCCCAACACCACAGGTCAGGGCAACTTGTCCATTACTAAGAATTTGACCTTGATCTTGGCAAGACCCAGCTTCATAATAACACTTCTTTTACTCTCAAAGGAGGTGTCAGTAGACTTATTTCCTAGGGTGACCAGGGTGGTTTTATCTTCCAATTCTAGTCCCAATTTCTCAGCTAAGCCTTGTTCAATATAATTGTGGGTGACTCCACTGTCCATGAGAGCTGGTATCTTCAACTCCTGGTCTGAATATAACAAGGTGGCTTAGATAATAGGGTAAGACTGAGAAGAGCTGTTTATTGCAGAAATAGTGTGGTTCTGGGCAGTGGAGCTTCTTGTAGGGCAGTCTTTGAACAGGTGGCCATTCTGATGGAAGTAGAAACATAAACCTGCTCGTACATGGCGCTGGTATTCTTCCGGGGCCATGTTCAGGCAAGGGCGTGCAGCAGTTTGGTTTCCTTGTGGCTGGTAGTTTCTAGGGGGGCCTTATACTGTTAGGGCTGGCTGAAATCTATCCCGCAGGCAATGGCTAGGAGTTTGTCCTTGGGGAGGTTGCAGCAGTGATGGTGCATCAGGTTGGCGTGGTGATTATTCAGGCCATTTCTGAAGTGCAGGCCAGAGATGTTGTCAGGTACTTCAGCAGCTGCAGCTAGTCTCAAGAATCTCTGGATGTAAGCTTCCAGGTAATTTCTACCTTGGCTCAGGCAAAGAAGGCCCATATATGCTTGTACTTTTGATCCTGCGGGGGTGGTGGCACTATTCATACATTCCAGGAAGGCCTCATACAACAAGATCAAGTTGGGGTCTTCCTCCAGCAAGTTGAGGAAAACCTCTCTGGCGTCATCTTTCAACTGTGCTGCCACCATCATCACCTTTTGGGCGTTGTCACGATAGTTCTCAGGGTGGGCCCTGAACAAGGCGTTAATAATGACCATGCCTTTCTTGAAGCTGGCTAGGTCCATCTTGGGTAGGTCAGGGAAACTGGTGGGTGCGTAAGCGTTCTGGTTTGGGAAGATATGTTGACGTTCTATACTTGTGCAGTACTTGGGTGGGATTCAGGTCTAGGTTTGTTGTGAGCAATCATGCGGCAGGTGCAAAACTGGTAGGTGTAGTAAGCTGCAATCATAAAAACAAACATACAAAGTGCCCCTATTATCAATTGAATATAGGGGCTCAGGCTTACAAGTTTGGATAGGGTTGACATACTGTCACGGCCTGGGGAACTCCCAGGGGAACCTTTGGTCAAGGGGAAGGGTCAAGCCTGGAAGGCCCAGTAGATGATGGGGGCCATCTACATCACATAATTGGCAGCAGTAGCCCAAGGATGCCACACTCCCATGTGGGGTATCACTTGCTCAGTGAGCCCCAGTATGGTCAAATAGGCGAATCCAAGCTTACTGTAGTCATAAAATGAAGCAGAAGGAATGAGAGGAAGTTCTCCTGTGGTGGCGCTCATGGTCAGGCTTGGCTGGGCAAGTTGTTGGAGCAGAGGAACACCAGGAAAGGAGGGCGCGGCGTGAGAGCAGGAATTAATTCTTGGTCCAGCACTCTAGGAGATGGGGTAAGGGCTGCCATTGGTTGGTTGGAAGCAGCTAAAAGTTGCTCCGTTTCCCAGCGCTGGTGTTGGTACTGGAGGTACTCTCTGTTTGAAAGCACCAGCAGTATGAAATTTGTAATAATGTAATAAACCCCTGCAAAGTATAAATGCTCAGTGTGCATTAAACAACAAAGTTTATCAGATGAAGATGTCAACAAAGAAAGAGGATGCCAGTTTTCCCAGCTACATCCTGCTGGGAAACTGCAATTGGGCTTACTGGCAACTCCTTATTTGTTGCCAATGGGTTGTTCTCAAGCTGGGCCTCATTGGTGACTCCTGATTCATCAGTTATATGGATCCTTTCATTATTTTTGCCCTGAGGAAGATGGTAGGGGAATTTTGGACCATTTGGCAATCCAAGTCCCCAATTCTGGGTTTCAGAGGGTGTAGGCCAATTAAAATCTTTTTCAAATGGCTTTTGGACGGTTTCCAATTGTCCCCAGGCTTGTCCTTGACCAGGGTTTTATTCCCCACTTGGACTTAAGGTTTCTTTTGGGTCAATCTGCGCAATTGGCAACACAATCAATTGGTTGCGCAGTTGCTCAATTGTGGGTGTTGAACCTATGTAACATAGGGTTTTGTCTGGCCCATTCTGGGCCCTGACACACAGTATATAATCTCAATTTCTATACCCAATAAAATTAAGTTATATTCACATTTTTGTCTTTGTGTCTGTCAGGAATGCTCTTCCAGATCCTACTGACAACAATTTACCCCTTGGTACATTAGCAGAAATACCGCCTTCTCTGGGGTTAATTGGGTCTCCTAAAATTGTTGGGTTAGTTAGTAGTTACTGTTCTATTTTACCTGAAATTGATGGTTTCAATACAATTCTGGACAAAGAGAATTCAACAACGGGTTTCAAACCCGGGTCTTCCTCTGTCTGTGTTGACTTTCAAATTGATGAAAATGTTAGCTTAGTTAAAAACAAATTGTTACCTTAAATTAACAAATTCATCCAATCAGCTGTTGCGGCAATCCTTTCAATCAATCTTCTTAAGCATTCCAATGACGTTTACAACAGTTTTGACTTTGAATTGGCCACAACTTGCCCGTTGCCCGCTGTTTCTGGTGTTAGTCCATGTTCTCCTTCCCCAGTTTTGACTGGGGAATAGCTGCTCATCTCCTGCTTCTGCCTGTTCCTGTGGTTGTTAAGTTAAATCAAATATTGTTTTAAACCACCTTGAGGTCAGTATAATGGCTCCAATAAGAAAAATAATACTAGTTTTAATACCAAACTCCCCAGGATCTGCAAATTCCCCAAATATCTCCAACTTCTTCTCCATGAGTTTGATCTCCTTTATGTTTCCTCCAGTTTATCATTTTGCTACTATGCTATATAAAGCTGGTATGTTATGATCTATTACTTGTTCAATCAATAAAGTCTACATTCACCCAGGTGATTGTTTTGTTAATCTTTTATTTCTAAAAAAACCTCTGAATTTCCAAAGCCATGAAATTACCCAAGACTCCTCTTAGGGAGTGGTTTGGGTATAAAAGGTTACTCTGGATAGTCCTGACTACAACGGTGTTTGCCAGTGTTTCTATAGGTTCACATGCTGATTTGGGTAAAACGTCAGAGTCTCAGTTTCTTGGCAGCTCCTGGCGCTGTGTGATCCCGGGCGTCTGGTATACTGCAACTCCTCTCTCCAACAATCCACCTTTCTGGGAAGAAACCAAGTTTTATGGTTCCTCCACCCAGGTGAACAAGCCTAAAGTGTTCCATCCATTGGCTTCAGCCTTTTTATTTAGTTATCTAGGTGTGTACTTCTTCTTGGGGCGTTTTAATCCCCTGCTAGGCAGGTACCAGCTCCTTGGAGAGTTATTCCATCTGGGAATGGTCTCCTTGCCTGTGGGATCCCTGGTGACAGGATTGAATCCCTCTGCAATCATTCACCACCTAGGAAGTTTACTTCCTAGCAGGTGGGTGCCTGACAGTGTCTCCACATACTTTGGCACCTCTCTAGCCACGTCTAGCAGATATTATTCAATCAGGGCCACAAGTTAATCACATAGTATTGCCTGCCATTCTAACCAAGACTTAGTACAAATCCAATCCTAAGGTTAGGATATCCCATTGCAACTCTGTGCTGCGCCTCAGATCACAACACCTGCACCTCTCTACAGAAACTCCCCCATGGAGACCCAAACCCTCAAGACCCATACTGAGGACAACCTATCCAAAGGATTCATTTGACCATCTAAATCCCTGTGGGGGCAGCAGTGTTCTTTTTAAAGAAAAAAGAAGTTTCACTCCGTCTAGTAACAGACTATAGAGCTCTCAATGCAAGCACAGTAAATAATAAATATCCCCTCCCACACATAGAGGATATGTTTGCAATACTCTCTGGAGCCAAATTTTTCTCCGAAATTGACCTTGCCTCAGGTTATAACCAAGTTGAAGTAAAAGAAAAAGACATACCAAAAACTGTGTTCTGTACGCAATTTGGATCTTTTGAATGTAGGGTAACAAACTTTGGGATGACACCTTTCTTGATCAGCTCAATTCCACTTTTTGAAATTGAGAATTAAAAAGCAAGTGATAAGCGCATAAGAGTCTGAGTTTAAGCAAGGCTTTCATTAAAAAGAAAGGTATGTTCAACAACAGCACCAGATCCTGGGCCAAAGTGGTCCAGGGCCAGAAACTCCCTGTCAAGGGACAGCTGGTGAGCCCTACAAGAACCACCAAGAAGGGACCATTTGTTTCATCAGAAGGATGGATGAAGTTTGTTACCTCTGAACGCTGGTTCCAAGACATTACCAGAGCCCTCCCTAAGTCCCCTGTGCCCCATGAGATCAGAATCAACTTTGGAGGCAACCCTACTCAGTTCCAGGAGGCAGCAAAAGCAGTTGCCACAGCATACCCCAAGGCTGTGTCACTTCACCAAAGCCCAATGAAGGACTTCTTTGATCTTGGCTTTCTCTGTAAAGCAGATGCTGATCAGGCAGCTGAGGAAATCTTCACTCTTGAGATCACTGACCCCAAGGGTAAGAAAACCCAGAGAGTCCTACCAACCACCTGTACCTGGTTCAATCAAGACACCACCCTCTTTATGTCTTTTGAGGCCTTGCCATTAGACATGCCCAGAGGGGAGGTTGAAACCCAGCTCAAGGAAGGGCTGGCCAAGTATGGAGAAATAGTACAGTTTGAACTGCTCAAGAATCCTTACATGGGCCACCTGACCACACCAAAAGCCATAGCCATGATCAAACCCTTTGCAGATGATAGCTTGTCATTTATTCCTCATTGCGCAACCATTCTCAAGAAGGATGGCACCCTTAGTCACAAGTTCAAGGTATTCCCTGAGAAAACTCTGCCCATCTGTGCGCTGTGCTCAGCCCTTGGCCACAGAGAGGCCCTTTTCCCTACAACCATAGCAGGAGTCCAGGCCGCGCAACAAGACACCCCCAAGGAGCACCAGAATAGTGAACCAACTGGGTCCCAATCCAATGCTCTTATATCCTTGGCCTGTGGCACCATGGCTGAGTATGCAGTTGTAAAACCAATCACATCCCGCCAGAAAAAGGCTCATGCAAAGGCTCAAAATTTGTCTCAGCCTAAACCAATCAAGGAGACAGAATGTGCCCAAGAAGAGGCAACTCATCCAATGCAAACGCCTGCACATGAGACCCAGTCAGTTCATGACAATGTGGTTGATGAACCAATGGAAATTACAGAACTGATAGTGCAGGAATCAATGGCCAACCTGGCCCAAGTTTATTGGATAGTCACCACAATGAGGTGGCCCAAGAGAATTTACTGCAGGCCCAAACCCAGGATATACCCAATCAGAAGCAGGCACCTTATTCACAGTATAATGGAAGACTAAGACGCATGGTCCAAACCAAACTTGCCGCAGTAACTAAGCCATCCCCTTACACAGCAGGGGATCCCAAACAGTCCAGGGCACCCAAAAAAGCCAAGGATACAGCAGCCAATGACAGCAGTGGCCCTACTTTTGGTGGGGTCACTAATGTATAGTGGCTGATGGAACCCACCAATGGGACAAAATCCACCGCAGGACTTCTGGCCCTAGTCCCAGGCATTAATAGGATTTCCTGCAACCTTGAAGCAGTACTAATTGGCCCTGATGCGCGAATAACTTCTTTGAGAAAGGCCAATTTATGGCCTTGACTCTCCCAGATAATAATGGACCATAAGAAGCTGCATCTGGATCAATAGAGTTCACCATAGCAGCAGGCAAGCATGAAAGTAATTGGGTACCAAAAAAACCCAGGCCAAAGGACAACAGTTTCTGGATAAACACGGCCCACAAAAATGCACCTTATTTGCTCCTATTGAACAACACATTCCACCATCAGACCTTTTATATCTTTACCACATAATGCCACACAATCCAAGGCGGGTCAGCAATTCTAAAACGTGGCCCAGCAATTAGGAAAATGTGAAACCCACATTTTCTGCAGACTGGCACTCATGTGTGATTTACCAGTTGCAATGTGGGCAAAGCCTTGCAATTCTGCACCATTTTTCAGCCACAAACATAATGAAGCATCCCGTAACAGGCTCAGCCCTCCAACAAAAAATCTGGGCGGAAGGCCCAAAGGGCTGATGGCCCAGGTTAATTTGGATCAGTTACTAGCCCCTTGATCTACCACTCCACAATGTACCGGCCCTAGAGCTTACATTCCATCATTTGGGGGCGCCAACCCCAGGCATTGTCCCTGAAACCATAGCCGCACACAGATGCATCCACACAAAATGTGTAAAGGCTGCTCAACAAAAAAACGCGGGCAGCCAGCCCAAGGGAATTCTGCCTTGATTGTTCCGGATCAGCACATTTCAATTGGATCTTCCACCAAGTTCAACTCATGTTCCTTGTCATTAGGGCCCAAATGGGGTTTTAACCCAAATCTTTTCCCTTCAAATCACACACAACACTGACCACAAAACAGATGGAATCAAGCAACAAAAAAATGTGGGCCAAAGGCCCAATTTTTTTTCTGGCCCGGTGTTTCCAGGGTCAATGAAATTCACTCTGGACTGATGGCATCCACTATCCAATATTCTCAAAAGTTATATTACCCCCAGCAGGGGATATATAGCTCAAAGCAATCTTCTCCTTCACACCTTCCTCCTCCACCCAAGGTTTTTCTCCTGCCCTTCAGGTTTCCTTGCCCCTCTTTCTTTTCTTTTTTATTATTGTATACAAGTCTTTTGATCATTCCTTTATGGCCCTATGGGCTCGTTGTACCAGTCAGAAATGTCTGGTCAACCTGAATAAATGAACTTTGGGATGACACCTTTCTTGATCAGCTCAATCCCACTTTTTGTAATTGAGAATTTAAAAGCAAGTGATAAGCGCATAAGAGTCTGATTTTAAACAAGGATTTTATTAAAAAGAAAGATATGGACAACAACAATACTAGATCCTGGGCCAAGATGGTCCAGGGTCAGAAGCGCCCTGTCAAGGACCAACTGGCACACTTTGCCAGAATCACCAAGAAGGGACCCTTTGTGCCATATGAAGGGTGGCTCAAAGTTATCACTTCTGAGCGCTGGTTTCAGGACATCACTAAAGTCCTCCCCAAGTCCTCTGTCCCCCATGGGATCAGAGTCAAGTTTGGAGGCAACTCCACCAAATTCCAGGAGGCAGCCAAGGCAATAGCCACAGTGTATCCAAATGTGGTGTCCCTCCACCAGAGCCATCTTAAGGACTTCTTTGATCTCGGGTTTCTCTGCAAGGAAGATGCAGATCAAGAAGCAGAAGAGATATTCACCCTGGATATTACAGATCCCAAGGGGAAGAAGACCCAGACAGTCTTACCCACCACCCGCACCAGATTCAACCAGGCCACTACACTCTTCATGTCCTTAGAGGTCCTGCCTTTGGACATGCCCAGAGAGGAGATGGAATCCCAGCTTAAGGAAGAACTGTCCAAGTATGGGGAAATAGTGCAGTTTGAGCTGCTAAAAAACCCCTACATGGGACACCTGACCACAGCAAAGATGATGGCTATGATCAAACCATATGAGAATAGCAGGATTTTGTCTATTCCATGCTGTGCAATCATTCTGAAAAATGATGGTACATTGAGTGGCGAGTTCAAGGTGTTCCCAAAGCAAGCCCTGCCCACTTGTGCGCTATGCTCTGCTCTTGGCCACAGAGAGGCTCTATGCCCTACAACCATAGCAGGAGTCCAGGCCGCGGAACAAGACACCCCCAAGGAGCCCCAGAATACTGAGCCAACTGGTACCCAGACCAATTCTCTTGTAGCCTTGGCCTGGGGCACCATGGCTGAGTATGAGGTGGTCAAACCAATCACGTCACGCCAGAAAAAGGCCCATGCAAAGGCCCAGCCCCAGCCCCAACCAATAGTGGCTTCTGAGTCTGAACATACAGAGGCACCTTAAACCACCCATACACATGAGCATGGGACCCAGTCCTCCACTGCCCAAGTAATTGATGAGCCAATGGAAAATCCAGCCCAGATGGATCAGGAACCCCTGGAAAACCCAGCCCAAGTTTTATTGGATAGCCCCCCTACTACAGCGGCCCAAGAGAATATGCAACATGCACAGGACCAGGACCAGGACTCATCTGATCAGATTTACACAGCTTCTGCACAGGAGGGTGGCAGACCACGACACAAGGTCCAGTATAAACTTTCTGCAGTAACCAAGCCATCCCCATACCCAATTGGGGAGCCAAACAAGTCTAAGGTGGGTAAGAAACTCAAAGACTCAGCGGCCAATGACAATAGTGGTCCTACCTCCGGTGGGGCCACTTTGGCATAGTGGCTACTGGAACTGCAATTAAAATAGGGACCTGTAACATTGAAGGATTTTTATGCCCACAGTCTCAGGCAAAGAAACAAAATGTCCTGCTCTCCCTCAGAGCCAATCTGGTTGGCTTGACTAAGGTCAACTTCAGCACTGAGGCCAAGCCTAGTTTCCAGAGGCTCATGCTACCCCGCACTACCCTTTGGTCCATGAAATGTTGCATATGGATCAGGCGGGGATCATCAATCAAAGCAACTAACAAACACACACATCTTGACAGCAGACTACTAATGGAGGGTATTGACAGTGGAAGTGGAAATTTCACCTTTGCAGTTATTTACAGCCCGTCAGCCCACAAGGATAAAGCAACTTTTTTGCTCAACTCAAGCAGATTGAGTTCCCTCCGGATACTGTCTTTGTAGGGGACTTCAACTCTTGGCTGCTGCCGGCAGACAAGGCTCCATTCATGCCCCTTCCAGACCATTCTGGTCTGTTTGGGGACTGGCAGCAAGGCTTGGGACTTATTGACATTGTAAATTTTGAGGCAGGATACCCCGCAATAATGACTCATATCAACCCAGTGGAAACAATAGAGCTCTCTGTCACTTGCATTGACTATATATTCATTTCCCCTGGCTTGGTGGCCGTGGCTTTTCCACACTTGCCAGTGGGCATCTTTGGGTCTAATCACGGACTCCTCTGCGCCACTATTAGATTAAAAATCATGTGACATGTGCAACAAGACAATCACGCTTACTCCCTAATGACTCAAACCAGCAATGGATTAGAAGATCAATAGCCTGGACCTTGAGATCAATAAAAAACACAGGCAGGCAGGCCAATGGGCCGTCATTAAAGCCAATGTTAAGGAACAGATGCAAAAGGAATCCTCCAGACTCATGACTGCTAAAAAGGCTTACAAACAAAGCATAACCAATACCATTAGACACCTGGAGGCAAACATGCCAAAACAAAAAAACGTGGGCTGGACAGCTGCCTGGAAAGCGGCCCGCAAAAAAACTTGCCAGAATTTAGCAAAACCGCTCAAACCTGGCTTGCCTTCAGGCTGCAACCTCATTGGCAATTAAGGGTGAACAGCCCACCAAGGCCTTTATCTCCATGTAAAAGACTAGGAGCGCACAGAGGAAAACATCTGAGGTTGTTGATAAAGGTATATCACATACCTCAAAGAAAGGGGTGCTGTCCGCAACCCACACTTTCTACAGCAACCTATATGCCTTGGAAGGGGAACCAAATCCTATGGCCCTCAGAAAATGGCTAGAGGAGGTTTGCAACCCCCAAAATGAAATATCTTGAACACCCTATTGAAATGGAAGAGCTTGAAGAAGCCATCCACATGGCACCAAACTGAAGGCCCCTGGGCCCAATGGATTGCCATATAAATTCTACTGACACCATTTTTCCTTATTCAGTACAATTCTTCTAGATGTTTTTAATGTGGCGCTAAGAAATGGGTCAACCATTCCAGGTGGTGGCAATAGCCTGACTGTCCTGCTCCACAAGAAGGAATCTAGAGCAGAGCTGAAGAATTAGCGGCCTATCACAATCTTGAACACTGATTAGAAACTTTTGAGCAAAATCCTGGTGGCTAGAATGTGCAGAATAATCCCTCTTGCCACCCACCCTAACCAGCACAGGTATACGCTGGGCCGCAATATTGCCAACAATGTGAACACTGTCACAAATATACTGCGGGAAAAAGCGCAGCATGGTATCACTATCTTCCTGGACCAAGAAAAGGCATATAACAGGGTATCATGGCCATACCTTGACGCGTGCCTCTCAGCTCACTTGGTCCCTGAAACCTTTAGGGCCTGGTTGAGATCTCTTCTACAAGAATCATCCATCCAAGTGGTAACAGCTCATGGGGAGACAAAAGAGGTCTTCCTATCCCAAGGCCTCCGTCAAGGAGACCCTCTTAGCCCTCTCCTATACAACCTAGCCATTGACCCATGGATACTCTACCTCAGCACCAAACTGTTGGGCCTGCGGGCCTATGGGCAAGACTCATTCACAATCAAGGACTTTGCTGATGATTTTGTTGTAGGAATGGCCTCCAAAAGTGATGTGACCATCTTTGCAAAGGCGCTCAAGGACTACTCTGAACTATCACAGGCCAAAGTGAACACCAATAAATCCCAGGCCATCATTTTGGAGAGCCCAGGCTTTAGACCCCCTCTTGCCATAAAGCCAACCAGGGACCTGGTGCGCCATCTGGGAACATGGGTCAAGATGGGAGGTTTTGATACACAGTTAATGGAATTGGGCATCCTTAATGCAGTCTCCTGTTCATGTCCTCTTGGCAGTGCAACCTGGTGACCCAGATCAGCAGGTTCTAACTAGTAAATATGCTTGGGTACTCAAAAGTCTGGTATACTGCACAGTTCTTCCCTTTATCCCAACAATTCTTCCAGAGTCTCAATAAGATTGTTCAACACACTCTGTGTAGACAAGGTTCTCAGCCAATTGCCACCACAAAATTGATTGGCAACAAGCTCAGGGGTAGGCTGGTCTTATACAATGTGCTCAGGGCTTCAGAAAAGATCTTTGGACGTACAATGTCCATGGTACTCTCCAACCATGTGACAGAACCCCACTGGACCAACATCTTTAGGACACAATGGGCCAGGGCTCTAGGCCTGAACCCAGCTCATAAGCAACACACCCTTAACAAATGCTGTCAAAGGTAATAACTGAGAGAGGCCCCCAAGGGATGGATCCTTTCTGGAAAGCAATGCTCTCAGCTTACAAGGAGTCATGGAGTATCAGCTCATTCAGACCTTCAGCTGCCCATAGAGGCAGGGCAGTACTGGTGTGGTGCCCAATGTTTATGGGCCTCCCCGCTCACCCTGGGGCACCCATCCCGGAACCCCCAAGGCCAGTGGCAGTACCAGAAATATTGGAGGTACTCCCACACAATAACACCAGCCTCAAGGCAAACCTGTTCTGGTGGTACTGCCACAAGGACATGATTACTCTCAAGATGTGGACCAACACATGGAAGTTTCTTTGCAGGGTATACTGTACAGCTGACCACAGCAATTGCCCAAATTCAATCTGCAACAGATTTGGGGCAAACAACACAGTGAAACACCGGTTCTTTGAGTACCCCCAGAGCATAAGAGTATGGCAAACTGCCTGCGCAACTCTCTGACCGGCACACCCATACCCAACACCCATGGAGGGGCTAGAAGTGGACTGGTTTTTCATTGACGCCTCCTCCCGCACTCCTGAGTCCTTCAGGGCAGCAGTATTCCACACCGCGCTGTGGGTAATCCACTCTGCTGTCATTAAATCCTTTGTCTCCACTCCCCATCCAGCACAAGCTCCAAAATCTCTCATAGCGCACAAACTTGGGTGGATTATAAGCCAGGTCTTCTTTGGCAACCCATTCAGTGAATTGTGTCGGGAGCTAGCAGAAGAATGATCATCAATCCCTGTCCTGATCCTCTTTCCAGAGCAGAAACAGGAAGCCATTGTCCTCCCAGAAGTGGTCCAGACGCCCCTCACCCCTCCCCCCTCAAGGTTTTACCCCAGGCCCTCCGGTTTCCTTGACCCCCCTTAGACTGTCCCTTTTTTCTTTGCTTGATAATTCCTTTATAGCCCTATGGACTTGTTGTACCAGTCAGAGATGTCTGGGCAACTTGAATAAATGAACTTTGGGATGACCAACGCTCCTGCAATGTTTGTCACAATGATGAACCAAGCGCTAAGCAGTCTCTCAAATACATTATGCTACCTTGACATTATCATAATATTCTCAAAAACCAAAGAGGGCACCTCACATATGTCTGCAAGACACTCAATCAACTCACAAAGCACAAGCTCTATGAAAAGCCTAGTAAGTGCCAATTTATGGAAAGAGGAACTCCTGTTCTTGGGCCACATTGTCTCAGACAGTGGCATCAAAGCAGATCCAGACAAAATAAAAGCCATGAATAACATGCAACGCCCCACCTCTGTTAAACAAGTTGAATGCTTTCTTGGTATGGTAGCTTACCTAAGAAAATACATCAAAGACTGCAGAAAGCTCACTGCGCCAATCAATAACTTAACCAAGGGCAATGCCAAAAAGGAAATTCATCTGGATACCAGGATGCAACAAGAATTCCCAGCTATTAAACTAAGCTTTGATTGGAGCACCAATCTTGAGATACCCTTTAACAACAGATGCTACAAGCTCAAGTTGTATGCCAGTGACACCACCATTGGCGCAGTCCTACGCACCCGCCAGTCAGGGCAGCAAGCCTTCCTGCCAGTATGTTACAAAAGTAGAAAACTAACCAACACTGAGCAGAGATACCCAATACACAATAAGGAATTGCTAGCAATATATCACCCATGCAATAAATGGAGATGTTATCTAGAAGGACATTTAAACGTCTGAGTACTAACTGACCATAAATCCTTAATCTACTTCAAAACTCAGAACACACTTGCATGGCAACAAGCCAAATGGATGCCCCTGCTGGAGAAGCTCAATTTGGACATCCAATACAAAAAGGGGCAGAGCTGGTCACGGCTGACGCTCTCTCTAGACTATGTTATCCTAGAGAGGATCACCCTGACCAACTGGACCCTGACTGGCCAAACCTGTACAACACTGAGTATAAAACCAAAGGGAAAGACCCCTCAACACATCAGCTAACCCACAATACATTAGTAAGGAATGGAAAATATTCCCATATATCAAATGACACTGTATACCAAATCATTAATGACAAACATGTTCCCTACATCCCACTTTCACAAAGAGTTGATACCATATTAAGACAACACCATCTACTAGGACATACAAAGGCTAACAACCTATACCTCACTTTAAAAGAGATAGTATGGTGGCCCAAACTTAAACAAGATATAATTGATGTTCTGAAAAAGTGCATAGTGTGCGAGAAATACGCCAGCACAAAGGCTCCCCAGCCAACAGTTAATCCAGTACTGGACTTTCAGGAAGCCAGGCATAGGTAGAGGCATTGGTTGGCTTGGGTTGGAATACAGCTGGGCCAGAGGGTAATTCCCACCATAGGATGGGTGCTAACTTGATAATAAAGGAAACAGATTGCCCAAGCAAAGACCAGGGCCCTGAATTGGGCACCATAGTGTCTACCATTCCCGTCAAAGTAAAGTAGAGTACTCCAAACAGTTGGGTGGATGTAGTCTTGGCCGCAGTGGGGGTCTCCATTGGGCAGTTGGATTGCGGGATTAAGGGTGGAGTCATGGGAACAAAGTAGGCAGGCAGATGATTGTAATTGTCTTTGAACAATCTGGGTGGCCTCTTGTACCACTTTCCTTCACGTCCTATGTATTCAGTTTCTCTAGTTCTTGCCAAGGAATCAGCAATGAGGATGGTCTCCAAGTTGTACTCTGCGTAGGCAGGGTTGGGCAGTATTCAGTAAAATGCACAGGTCCAAATGGGGCTCCTAGGGGACAGTATAGTGCCTGGGGAGAGTCAGCAGGTTGATCTCCAGAGGGGGCGGTTGCCTGATGGTCTACTTGGCGGAGTTAAGATGGAAGATCACTAAGACTAGATAAGGTAAGATTTGTTTGAACCAAAGGTTCATAAAACTTTATTATCAAAAATGACAATATGGTCATCACCATACCGCTGGGGATTTTATACCATGGGTTTTTGATTCTTCAATTTTTGCAGGGTTCAGGTTTTCAGACAAGGCACTGGCAGGGCATGGATCTTGGCTTAGAGTCTTGAGGGAGGCAGATCCAGGTTGTGCCTTCTCTGGTGAACAGAAGTGGCAATGCTTTGTTCCACCACTACTGTTTACCACATCACCTGAGTAGTTCAATTGTACTACCCATTCTGGACAGAAGACTGGCAGCTGCTGGTGGTCATTGGCAGAGTTAACAGTAGGTTTTGTTTTAACCTCCTTAAGGCAAACTACAACCTCTGCATAGGTCTGGATCTTTGGTGGTGCAAGGTTGGCATCAATCTGGTGACCATTTGGGGAATTGTACTTGGGAGACTGGCGGGTCTTGGAGTAACTCATCACTTGGGTTTGCAATTTAACAAGTGGGTGGGTTCCTGTCCATTTTGTGTGACTAGAGTAGTCTTTGGAGGATCAGGGTTTGATTCCAGGGTCTCCAATGTTGATTTCAAACCTCCAGTATTGATGCTTGGCAGGTTGGCAGGTTTCTGTTCCCCCTGTTTGGGGTCATCTATCTCTGGTGGTCCAGGGCTTGACCCAACTAGCAGTTGGGTGGTTCCCTGTCCACTCTGGTCAACATAAGGCTTTCCCTGAGACCTGTGTTTCAAATTCCAGGTTTTCAATACAAGTATTGAAATGTAATTCATGACATGGACCCTGAACCATTCAAGGTTTGGGGGCTAGACGTGGTGGGCCCCTTCCCAGAAACAAAAACAAACCAACATTTCTTAATTGTAGCTATCGGCTTCACCAAACGCTGGCCCATCTACTGGGCAACAAAGGACCATAAAGCAGAAACCATAAACCAATTCATTAACAAAGCAATTATAGCCAACTACAGCACTCTATACTACATCATAACTGATGGAGCCACAAAGCTATCAGGCCACATAGTAAACAACAATTTAAAATCCAAAAACATCAAACATTCTACAGCCTTGCCCTACAGGCCACAGGCCAACAGCAGAGTTGAACGCCTAAACAGCAACCTTATCAGAACCCTTGAGAAAATAATGGATGGCAAAGCCAAGGACACATGGCCACTCTACGTGAAACATGCATTATTAGTATCCTGGGTCTGCACCCATCAAGGGACAGGCTACTCACCATTTTAATTAACATACAGATACAAACCAGAGATAGTTACCCCAACAACTAACCATACATAAAGATCCCCCAGGGAAACCCCCCACAGTAGAACAAGTAAAAAGTCTACAACACATCTGCCTCAAAGCTAAAATAGTAGAAATATAGAGGCTCAAAACACAAAAGGTAACCTCTACAGAGGAACCACTCCCCATCAACTCACCCATCTGGGTCCTCGATGGAAACAGAAAGAAGCTAGACTCAGTACACAAGGGATCAGGAATAATCATCAGATACCGACCAGAAAGAAACCCCTATCTAGTGAAATTCCAAGGTGCCAAAGACCCCATTATCAAGAAATACCACAGAGCCTGCCTCCGCCTTAGCAAAGGAGAACACTCAACGCGGTTAGTACCCACTAGCAAACAACTTCAGGAACATCAGGCGGCGGCCATCAAGACAAAGCCCCCTCCTGATGTACCAAAGTACCCCCTTAAGAGGGTGTTGAGGATCTGGATGTACAAGTATTCTGGCTACCACCAACCCACTTAACATCCAGTCATTGCCCGATTTGGTGCCCTCCCGATATACATTTTGACACACCAGAAATGGCAACCAAGCAATGCCACATGACTGTCCAAGTATCCAGTGGCTTGAACCCATCCTGTACATGACCAACCCCTAGGTTTGATCCAGCTAAATCTCTGCCACAGCTAAAGCTATATAAGTCTAAAGTATTATCCAATAAAACATACTTCTCTTCTTTCTCAATTCCATATCTGAAGCTTTTCAAAAAGGCACTCCTCATCCCCCAAAGGGTTGATCCTAATACCCCAAGTGGCAAGAGGCGGGTAGGGATCCAGAGAGCTCAGTTATTGATATTGACCTATATTTTTGGTAAAGAGAACTCAGCAAGTCAAAAGCAAAAGCTAAGGCTTTTGCAAGAGCCATTCTATGAACCATCATTCATTAGGCCAATCATAACTCCTAGTGAATTTGAATTCATGACAGGGATGCTTTTTGAGCATCAGATGTGAATGCATGGTGAGATGATGTTTTTTCTTAACTGTGATGCCATGGTGAAGTAGGGTGAGATGTTGTCATGACTGGTTGAATGAGGAATGTACCCCCAAGTAAGGATATGGTTTCCAATGAGGAGGTGATGGTATTATTTACTCGGAGATGATAACCTTTAAAGAGAGAATAGGGAAAAGGACAGCATATGTAATGCAGGTGTAAGAGAGAAAGGCTTTGGTTCAGGTCGGAGCCAAGGAGCCGGCGGCATAGATGGAACACTCAGCTTTGCAAATTCCAGGAACCGTTTCAGTGGGTGGGGCTTCAGAGCCCGTCTTTTTAATGGTGGTACATCAACCTAGCCACCCCCGGAAAAACTATGTCTGTGACATGTGATGCTATAATTTAATATGTTGTATTTACTATCACTTTTGAGATGGCGTAAATCGAGATATTGTTTTTTTAGATATCATGCCATACCAAAAATAAGCTGGGTTTAAATTATTTTACTGGTCATTATTAATCGATCCAGCTGGGTCGAAAAGGTGAGAGGATGAAGTAAATCCCTTAAAGCAGATGGCTACTAACTCACTGATTGGGTTTAACTTAATCTTGACTTCAAAGAAATTGATCACCTTTTCTTCAAACTGAGGGAGAAGAGCAAAGGGAAAAACTTATAGAATAATAGGCTGACATGATATAAATGGCTTTGAGGTATTCATGATTATTTTGGAGCGGCCTTGATCCCTTCTACTGGACAGGAGCTGGCGATAAACTTTGACAGTAGGCTATGTTGAGTTTTCAAAAGATGGTTGGGTGTTTATTATTCAGGATGGCTGCTTGTGGGCTGTATCTGGTGTCGATAAACGCAATTTAACTTCCGATGAGATATCAGGAGTGTGATAAATTGAGACATGGAGTCTTGATCTGACACAGGAACTATTTAGGGTAATTAATATAGCGAGGTAAGATTGTAGTTTGTTAGTTTAAATTTGGATGGAATTAGGTAAGTTGATGGGTGATTTCAGATGAGATCTCATGTGTGGCGTTGAGAGCGTATTTTTAATCGCTTTTAAGAGCGATTGAATCACTTGGTATGATTGGCGCGAGGGGTTGGCAAGTTTATGAAGTTGGCAAGGGTTTGAGGGGATTTCTTGTTAAAATAAAATATACATGTGTTATTTTATATTTGAGTTAAATCGAGGCTTGGTGATCCTGAAAGATCGAGCATACCGATCTGGAGGATGAAATGATATGATTGGCCTGCAGTTCGTAAAATATGAGAGTGGGGCTTGGTCAGGATAAGCTGACCCTCTTCAAGGCAACCAATGAACACGTTTGAATGGCTCCAAGTGATATTTGGGATTGGCTAGGGAGGCAGTAAATTGTTAACGTGACAAGATTTGAAAGGCGACATGAAACCATGTACCGGGGCCGATGGGGTTTGGCGGGTCAATGGCGAAGTGGTAGACACATAAAAGTGGGATTTGCGTGAAGGTTGTGGTTATTAGATGTGTACTTTAGAAGAATTCATTGACTTTATTAAAAATGCACCATCAACATTTACGGTTGAGGAAAAGATAAAGAAGCTGGTGCTGCCGAATGGCGGGGCTATCTCTTGTGTAAGGTGGGGTAAGGAGTTCTACATTTCCGGAACAGATGTCATTCGCTGTGTCACTTACCGCTTTGAGGCATTAGGCCGCACCGTGCGGAACGTGAAGAAGTTTGAAGAGGGTGTTTTTAGTGATTTGCGCAATCTCAAGCCTGGCCTTGATGCATCGCTCCAAGAGCCTCACTCGGAGCTGCTGCGGTTTCTACATCGCCACCAGTGCATCCGTACACAAAAGAAGCAGAAGGTCTTCTATTGGCACTCAGTTCCCCACAATCGCATGTTTGCCGAAGCCATTGAGCGCGAAATCAAGCGTGATGCGCTGGGGCACGAGTGTACCACCTTTGTCCCCTCCATGACTGACTTGGACCAGTTCTCCGCTCCATACTCGCTGTCCAGTTCCTTCTCCGCCCCCCAGTCCGACTCCCGCTCCACGTCCCAGGACAGCTCACATGACAGTTTCTGTTCTATGACATATGACCAGCCAATGTTTGATTTCTATTCCAGTGCAGATCAAAGTTCAAGTTTTGATACTTCTCAGGCGCTTGGGTCTAACTTTAAGCTTTGGGATGTGAGCATTCCACCCTTATTTGATGACAGCATGCTTCTGTCTTTCAACGCTGTTCCCTTTTACTCTCAGCCCAAAGAACAACATAACTTCTTTTCTCAAGGACTCCAGTCTATGGAGCCCAGTTCCATGAGTAGCTTCTCTGCTTCTAGCTCTACCGATGTATCATTTTCTGATGCAAACTTATTCCACTCTCCCTCATTTCTATCCATCAACCTTACAGACACTGCATACCAAAGCCGCCCAAAGATGCATCACTGCACTTACCCCTCCTGCACAAGAAAGTTCAAGCGGTGTGAGCATCTGCGTAGGCATATCCTATCGCATACCGGCCACCGCCCCTTTCTGTGTCCAATTGTCTCATGCCAACGCCCGTTCTCACGAAAGGATAACTTGGCCCAGCATATCAAGACGCATCGATTCTAAACGGATGGACTTGATCCATTGTAAACACCCACCCTATTAGCTTATCTCACAATCTATATATCCCCTAGGATAACTCCAGTTAATCCAATTGGGCATGAATTAAAATCCCCAGTCCTTGGGATCATGTATTGGCCAATTTCAACCCAAGTATTCCTACTTGATGCAATCTTAAATATTGGCTTGGATCTTTCCAAAGACGATACAATAAATTCTTATTAATTAGAATCATTACCACAATTCCCCATTGTTAATTCTTACAATTGTCACAACTGCTGATGTTGGCTGTACTGTCGGATTTAAGTAGGATCTCCATGTTAAATGCCATCTAAATAATCCAGTTTATGATACAATTTAACTATTATTCTTACCGCACCCACTACAGTAGCTTTATAGCCTGTCGAGATAAACGAAATCGGCTCGGTCTAAACCCGAAATCAAAAACCAAGGAATTTATATTGAATTGCAATAGATTTGGATTCACTTCAATTTCGTTTATAGACTGAGTTGATCATGCTTTGAACAGCAACCGCCAGAATTAACTCATTTTGCAAGTCGACTTACTGAATGTCAACAATTTGTCGACATTCAGTAAGTCAACATTATTTTAGTATTTATCCGCCGGAATTGGGCATTTCTAAAACTAAGCTAATTTTTCATAGTGAATTATTAAGTCAGAATTGTAAAATTAAAAAGGAACAGACATAATGTCGACACCATTTAAACAAAAGCTTAATTTTAAGCCAAAAAACTAATATAATTTACTATGAAAATATAAGTTTCTTTGTACTTTTACATTAAAGTCAACTACAATAAGTAATATCTGGATGTTGACCCCAAATAAGAATCCATAAATTTCTTAATAAAATATACAATATTCTAAAAATAACTATTTTTATATTTTATACTACTGTTTTTATTATATAAATAATAAGATAAGCATTGAACAAAGATATATGCCAACTTTCAGAGTGTTATTTGTATTATTTAGATATTGACTGTTATTTTAAACTCACTGGATAAACTATAGCTTATTTCTGGAAGTCCACTTAAGCCAAAACACATATGTTAAAACTAGAAATTATATATGTAATTATAATGTTGACTTTGTATCAAATTGACGTGTCGCCTAAATTGCAACAAAGGGGTTCATCTAAGCAAACAAAGTGACATAATTTAAGCAAGATTTAATGGGAGAGTTACTATAAAAGAACGCTGACTGCCTGAACGTCAACACCTTCACTGGTTTATTAGTAAAACACTGTCGCTTAACAAAAAGCACACATACAATGGTATGGTAATTCAGGCCAAAGTACCCAGGGCTGTACTTTAGAGTCTGCTCTACAATCCCTATAATTTAGTTTTCATAAGCTACATATGCAAATCTTTAAATTTTTTAAATTTAAAAATAATCAATTTTGGCCTTAAAAAACCAACTCTGGAAAATATTAACCAAGCTTTATAAGTGATTTACATAGTGTTTTTCCACTTTAATGCTGACTGTCAGTATGTTGACATCAAAATTAAAGCGTTTTTTATGCTGTTGCAACCGAGGTTCAAACCTCACCTGCTAACGTATCTTACGGTACACAGGGGGCGCTCGATGTGTCGCCCCTTGACATATCTAACGTTATGAATGGATCTGCTGGTGAGGTCGAATGGCGGGCACTTCATCCTAATTAGGAGTGTTGCCAATTTGACCTGCTGATCCCCGCACAAGTTATTCCTCGGCTCCAAATCCTACATGGAACTCCCCACTATGCCACCCCCTTGTGGCTTCCCCATTTAGTATATTAACCACAATATCCTACAATAAACAATACCTTATTCTTATTATTATGTCCTTTCCTATTGGACTGTTGTCTTCCCCAATTCCAAGTACTGAACTCTCATTGGTTCAGTTGCAATAATGCTGACAAACTAAATTAAATATTTTTGACTGTTGTGACTACCAGAATGTCAACTTTTTATTTAAACATGGTTTTTTCTATTCTTTACTAATAAACTAGCTCTAAAATTACTTTTCATACTTCTATAAACTATTTACTTAATAATAAAAATAAAACAAGTTATTGTTATTTAATTTTATTCATGTGTCAGAAAATTGCAGACCTTGGTATTTTATCATCCACCAGCTGATATCCTATGTCTTCTAACATTAGGAAAGTATAGAGAACCTGTGACTTTGGCGTAACCTTTGGCCTGGGATATTTTGTTGTCATCAGAAGTAGCAAGTCTGACAGGGCCCAAGGCCCGAAGGATTTGGGACGGTTCTTCCTACTCCTGGATATAGGTTCATAAGTTGTCTCTATATTTTACTATAGATAATTATACTGTATAACAACAGTATCATCTTTTGCTCTCCACTAATACAACTTAAAGAGAGGATCACATTGAGGAAATAAGACTTGGATCAATCATCAAGTTGTTAAGAAATTATCAGTCTTTTATTCTAGTGGACTGGCTTTAAGGCAGCCCGCCTGCACGCGTTTTATCTGAGTTAGCTCACAACGCTAAAGGAGACTGAAGTAGCATTAGGGCAACACGGCAGGAGGCCCGGCCTTATTTGGGTGGTTCTAACGGAAGGCTAAATTGACATCTTCCACAGATTGGTATCATTTCTGTCTACCTGGGCCACTTCCAGGGCTAGCTAGCCAGTGGCTGGCTACTAGTTCATGGAGATGATTGTTTCACTTAATCAGAGCTACTCTAATACAATAGGCTCAAAGCCTTTTATCTTAGAGTGGTTGGCCTGACAGCCCAGTCCATGTTAGACTCTTCTAGATGTAATGCAGGAGACGGTTCATATGACAGCCCTCTTGTTATAGGATTCATTTAAATTTTTAGAATAGTAATTATATGGGAAGCATGTTTGAGGTGGTGGTTCAAGGTGTATTAATTAATGAGCAGTAATTGAATATACCATTAATTAATTGTAATGCACGAGTAGGTTGATGCCAGTATATGATTTGATCACTGATTCCACAACCCGCGGCCCGCATTATTTTGTTGAAACCCTTCCCAAGAGCAATTAACTGCTGGTCTGCGTTATTTTGTTGAAACTGTTAATTAGTCAATATCCAGAAATCCTGACATCATGTTTCACATGATTATTCTTACTTTATGAGCTCTACTTTAATTATTGTAGGACAAATCTTCCAAGAAGCCACAAAAGAGCCCCAAGTCAACCAAGAAAGCACCCAAAGCCTCTGGAAAGGCCCAAAGTCCCTATCCCAACAAAAAACCAGCCAAAGAGCCCTCAAAGAAACAGAAGACAAAGGAGAAGACCCCAGACCCTGAAAGCAAAGAGTCCTCCCCTGCCCCCTCCTCTTCTCCAAGCTGGTACTAATTAGAAGAAGATGAGGTTCCACTAAACAAGCAAGGAATAAAGAAGACACCCAAGAGTCCAGAACCCCAGTCAAGCCCAGATGAATCAAGCTCAAAGGAATCAAGCCCCAAGGAATCAAGCTCATCCCAGTCCTAGAAGCGCAATAATCCAACTCTAGATAATTCCCCTCCACCTCCCAACAAATCTGCACCTCCATCCTCCTCATCAAGTATCAATAAAGAAGATCCTGATAATTACCTGTCTGACTATCATCAAGCACCAATTGGCCCATGGGATCCCCTAAAGGTTCATAATATGTAACATCAAAGGAGAGTTTAAGCTCCCAAAGAAGTTCCCTTGGTTTTTCCCTCTAATGTCTGTCAAAGAAGGTGCAAGTTTAGTCTGTGATGCCTATGTTTTTAATTGCAACAATCAAAAGAGAGAAGGAAGAAGCAAGCATTATGTGTGTGAAGATAGAAGCTGCGCTGCCAGGATCAACACAGAAGGATGGGATAAAGTCACTAGTGAAAAAGGAGATCACACATGCAATGCTCCAATCAATCTTATTGAAAAGCTTCTAAAGTGGTACCTCTGCCAAATGGTCCCAGTCTTCAAAGATGCCAAGGCTTCTGATCTGGCAGTTAAGGCCACCACACACCTAAGTAATGAGAACCTGAAGCTCATCCCTGACTGCGACCAGTTAGTGAAGTACATATGTGACAAACACTGTGATCTATTCCTCCATAAGAAATCTGCCATGGTCTAAGGAGAGTTAGTCTTGATAGAGAAGTTAAAGATGTTCAATAGTGATGAGGTATTTCTTTTAAATCATGATGGTCCTACAGCAGAGGCAAGAATTATATGCTATGCTACACAACAGAACCTGGAGCAGTTGAGGGATTCAGAGACCTGGTTATGTGACAGTACCCTTGCAGTATGCCCCGCCTTTTTATCAACTATGGGTTGTATATTCCCTTATTGAAGGCAAGGTGCTCCCATTTGCCTACTTTCTGCTTCCTGGGGCAACAGAAGGGATCTACACAAAGGCCTTAAAAATTCTTCAGGAGGGCATCAAAGCCCTACCCAATAATAGAAAGAGTCCCCCTGGTCATAACACTAGAGCCAATCCAGATGATGATGAAAAGGATAAAGCCACCCTTGCTGCAGAACAAGACGCTCAAGATAAAGCACTTGGACCCTCAACTATAATCAAGGACTATGAAACTGCCCAGTATAACGCTTTTGTAAATACCTTTGATGGAGAGGTCCAGGAGTGTTTTTCCATTATCAACAGGCTATCAACAGGCAACTAAAGGGTCTACCTGAGCTTAGCAAGCTCCACCGTCTAGATACATCAGGAAAGTGCAAGTTCTTAATTCAGCAGTTTGTAGCACTAGCCTTTGTAAATCCAGAGCATGCTGGTCAAGCCTTTGACCTCCTATTCCAGGATCCATATGCCAAGAAACATTAGGATGCCTTCTACCCTTTCATTGAATATTACAAACCACAGTGGATTGAACGTAAGGTCACTAAGCGCCGGAGCAAGCCCAGAGCCAAAGATAACTGGAACTGCTACCAGGAAGTTTTTAAGGATAAGATAAAAACAACTTCATTTTTGAAGGGCTGGCATAAGCATATCAAGTCCTCCTTTGGAATCAAGCCCAGATACAACACCTTCTATTAGCACCTCAAAGTCTAACAGGGGAAGACTGCTGCATCCATCAGAGATATTGAGAACTGTCCATCCAAGAAGAAGAGAGCCACCAAAGAGAAACAGTATCAAGAGAAGATCAAAGACGTTGTAAAGACCAGATATAACCTTTCAGAGATTGGGGAATACATCAAGAAGATTGCTACAGTTCTTAATGGCAACCAGGTGATCACAGTCTAGCTTTTAATTAAATTTATTGAGTATTGCCTAATTTTGTATATAGTTCTTATATGCTAAGTATAATATTTTTAAATAAATAGTTATTCTAAATAACTCATTAATATTTTATGATACTGTTTTTATAAAAATTATTAATTTTCTATTGATAGTTTGATGTCTTAGACTGTATTACATGGCCTATATTGGTATTTCACTAGTAAATTATATGTTTTTTGTAGTTTTCAATATAGAAAAAACTTTATATTACTGTTTCTGATTATTATATTTTTTATAATACGTAAAATTTTATGTAGTATCTTTTTGTGTATTGGATTTTTTGTTTTTATAAGTGGGGAAAAATTTATTATAGTAAAGATAGCTAACTTTGTCGTAACTGTGCTGTTTTAGCAGAGTTACACAGGGAAAAACATTTTGAAGATAGATAATAATCTTTATTGTGAGATAGTGATTATATAGCTATTGTGAATCAATGGATAGCAGGAACATGATTGGTGATCATACAGTTGGATGGCAGAAGGGGCTGGCTTGATCCTGCTAATGAGTCAAGCCCCAAATTGAGGTATCCACCGTGAAGGATCATCATTTGTTCATGTTGATTGATTTGGTAATCCAAGTTGACTTCCTGGTCTGGCTTCAAGTGACCGGGTAATTGGATTGTGGGTCACAAACCTGCTTGGTTGGAACCTTGCTGGCAGGTCAAGCCTGCGGTTTCGACACCCCCCGGCTGGAAGTTGGCCTCCTCTGGAGACAGGCCGTCAGGGAGGTTGTCAGGAGCCCCGGCGCCATACTGAACCAGTTGTTGTTTGGTGGCAGGCAGGGCAGTTTCACGTTGTTTCTGTCTTGCTTTGCCGGGTTGTAGGCGGTTGTGGTGTAAGGTCTTGTCTTGCTTGCGTTTCCTGAGCCCTTGCACAAGGTAAGTGTTATTGTCGTTTACCTTTAGAATGATTGCTGGTCCTACTTTTTTGGGTTGTAGTTTGCTTTTGTCAACATTCATGACCCAGACTTCATCCCCAACTTCATGTCTTTGACAGATGGGGATGAAGGTCTTTTGTAAATGTTCCTTTTCTTTGGCTGCTTGTTTGCTGTTGGCCTCTATTGCTTGAGGATCTGAGCGAGGGGGGACTTGACTTAGAGTTCCAGTTTGGGTCCTGTTAATTCTTGAATGATATTTGGCTGTGTGCCGTATACCAGTTCAAACGGGCTTTTCCCAGTGGATCTGTTCACTTGAGTTCAGCACACAAGTAACGCAGTAGGTAGCTGCTTATACTAGTCTTCAGGTCTCCCAGTGGTGAGTTTGGCTAGGGCTTGCACAAGGCTACCATTAAGCCGCTCTACATGTCCATTGGCCTGTGGGTGGTATGGTGTTGTGACAGTGTGTTTAACCCCATTTTTGGTGAGGTACATGTTGGTGTTTTTGGAGGTCAATTCTTTGCCCCCATTGGTTATCAGGAGTTCTGGCTTTCCAAATCTGCTGATTATTTCCTTGCCAATGAATTGTCAGACGCCATTACCGGTGTGTGTTTTCACCGCCTGAGCTACTGGCCACCTTGTCGCAAAATCAAAGGCTGTGATGATGTATTTTTTGTTGTTGTACTTTCCTGGCATGGAGCCCACAATGTCAAGAGCCCATACTTTGAACGGTAGTTGGGTTTGAATGGGGAGTACAGATTTAGGCGGAGTTTTGCTTTTGGCAAACTTTTTGCAGACCTTGCACTGTTCTAACACTTCCTGGACATTGCAGTATAGGGTTGGCTGCCAGGCTTTATGTTTTAGGAATTTGTATAGATTTTGGCTCTTAGTATGTCCGAGATATCTGTGGTAGCAAAGAATGGTATCAACTCGTTGATGTGTGAGAATGTAGGGAATGGTTGTGCCATCCGACATCTTTCTGTGAAGAGTCCCGTATACGTCAGCAAAGAGGTGCTCATTCTTGATGACCATTTCTTTGATGATATCAGTTGTGCCTGTGGGGAACTCTTTGTCTTTTGTACAGAGCACTAGGAGAGGCCAGTCTGGGTCAAGCCCATTCTCTCCCCTAGAAGCGCGGACATACAGGCAGGACAGGGCATCTGCCATGGCAAGTTTGGCCCTGGGCTTATATTGGATGAGCATGTTAAACCTTTCTAAGATTTCCATCTGCCGCACTTGGCAACGTGACAGGTTTGCTTGTGTCTTGAAATAGATGAGCAACTTATGATTGGTTAGTGCTGTGAATTCTTCCTGCTGTTCCAGTTAACAGCGCCATTTGACTAGGCAGTGTACGATGGCCAACAGTTCTTTGTTGTGGATTGGGTATTGGCACTTGCCATCTGTCAAATTGCGCAACTTGTAGGCTACAGGCAGGAAATCACCATCACTATTCTTGATTCATAGTACTCCCCCAATGGACGCATCTGAAGCGTCAGTTTTTATCTGGTACTCCCTGTCCCGTTTGGGATATTGTAAGATGGGAGCTGTTGTGAGCTTTTCCTTGAGACGTCTAAAGCAGAGGTCATGTTGGGGGGTCCATACAAACTTGGACTTGGCGCCTGTTATGGCAGACAAGGGGGCAGTCAAGACGCCGCAGTTGGGTATGAAGCGTTGTACATAGGCCACCATTCCCAAGAAGGTGCAGAGTTCTGATTTGTCCTTGAGAGGTGGCATCTTGCAGATGGCTTGTATCTTCTGACTGTCGGGTTTGATGCCGTCTTTTGAGAATATGTGTCCCAAGAAGGGTAGTTGCTCCCGGAAGAACTGGCATTTGGAGGGCTTGGCCAACAGTTTGTGCCGTGCCAGGATCACAAAGACTTCCTCCAGGTCTCTGTGATGCTGTTCCACCAAGGGGCTGTAGACAATAATATTTTCCAGGTACACTAGGGCATGTCTGACTATGTTTGGCACAAACACTTTGTTCATGAAGGTTACAAAGGTGGACGGGGCATTGGTCATGCCAAAGTTGAGTACTACACATTTGTAAGAACCATACTTAGTGTGGAAGGCTGTCTTGGGGATGTCTTCCTCCTTGATGCAAATCTAGCTGTAGCCTGGAGTTAGATCAATCTTGGAGAAGACAGAGGCTCCTCCCAAGGCGTCAAATAGATTGTCAATCAGTGGTAATGGGTAGCAATTCTTAAGGGTGACTTTGTTTAAGGCGCGGTAGTCTGTGAACAGGCGTAAGGTACCATCCTTTTTAGCCACAAAGAATAAACAGCCCCAAAGGGAGACTGTGAGGGGCAGATAAGTCCCTTTTCCAGTGCTTCCTTGAAATAGGCGCGCAGGGCGTTGTCTTTGTTTGGGGTCAGCCTGTAAATGGGGCGTGCCTTGGGTACAGCCCCCTTGAGTTGGATAGAGTGTTAGATGTGTTTCTCAGGGGGTAGCCCAGGTAACACTTCCTTAAAGATTTCTGGGTGACGGGCCACAATGTTGCAATCTTGCGGTGTGGAGGTGTCCTGGTGATCCTTGAAGTGTATGATTTCATACTGGCAGGAGTCCCAGTCAATTGCTTTCAGGTTTTCCTTCTTGTCCAAGGTCTCTGTGATGCGTACAAAGATGTGGTCACGTAGGAGTTGATCTGCAGAGTTGGGGTAGATCTGGTGGTTGACGCCTTCATGCTTGATGGTCAACACTGAGGTCGCCAGTCTACGTGAGGGTTGTTCTTCCTTAATCAGTCTATTCCCAGTACAATGTCAAACTTAGGAAAGTTGATGACGGGACCTTGGATGGTGGAGTGGAGGTTCTCAATCATGACAGAGAAGGGGGAAGTTTCCTTTGTCACGGCAATGTGGTGTTTATCAGCCAGGACCACATTTTTAATCCACAAAGGATTAGTGGCCAGCTTGAATCTATCCACAAAGCTGCTGTTGACTAAGGTTCAATCTGCGCCCAAGTCCAAGAGTGCTGAGCCTGTGTAACTGCAAAAGCAGAAAGGGTAAGACATCAATTTATTGGGATGTCTGGCAATGGTGTATAGTACCGGGTCTTCTGAGGGTACTTGGATCATTGGGCATTGGTCCACGTCCTTGGGCCGGTATTCATTGTTGGGAAAGTCAGGAGTTGCGTGGGGAGAGCTTGGCTCACTTAGTGCTCTCCCCAGGCTTTTCCCTCATCTTGATTGCCTTGGGTGGCGGTGACACGGAAATGGGTACAATTTGATTAGCCATTATTTCCATTCCCATTCCCATTCTATCCTATGGGTTTGTGGTTGTTGTTGTTACCATTACCTCCAGGAGGTGGTTGAGAGGAGCGCCCGCTTGAATGTGAGTCCTTGGGTCTTTTTTGTTTTCCAGTCTGTGCCTTGTGTAGGGCGTTGGATGTTTGTTACGCTTTTTCCGCTTCACAGTACAGGCTTTGCAGGTTGGTAACCTGGTCCAGGTTCACATGTCTCATTACGTGCAGCTTGAGAGCATCGTAGTACATGAGGTGTGTTGCTGGGGTGTCAAAGGCATATTGGATGGGGCGCAGAGACAGAGTTCCTTGTAGGCGCGGGTGAGTTCCTTCATGGTGCCTGTCTGGGTTAGGTTCTTTACTTGGTGTATGATCATGAGTGCCATATGCTTAAGCACAAATCTCGCCAAGAAGTCCTGTTTGAAGGTGTCCTAGTTCTTGTCAGTGTGCTCTTTGTGCACCTGTCACACCAGGTGCCAGCGTCATGGGTCAGATAAATGGAAATCTCCACAATCCAAAATTGCTGTGGGCATTCCATCTGAGCCAGCTTGCTTTGGGCGGACTGGATCCATGTGGCAGCATTGTTGTTGTTGGCCCCTGCAAAGGACTCTAAGGCGGCGCTGCAAAGTCTTTGTGCAACATAGGCGGGCATGGTGGTTTTGTCTGCTGGTTGTGGCACCAAGGAGGGCGCCTGAAAGAACCCTTGGGCGGACAGGGCGTTGAAGGCAGGTATCAGGATCACCGTGTTTTGGTAGAGGACAAAGCCATCAGGTATCTTGGTATCAGGAGCATACAGCGTCCAGCTGGGCAGGAGGCAAGACATAATTCTGTCAAAGATTTATTGGCCTCGCTGTGTGCGGGCAACAGGCGGAATTTTCCAAGATAAGGTAGGATGGAGAACCTACCTGTGCTACCAATGTTGTAACTGTGCTGTTTTAGCAGAGTTACATGGGGAAAAATATTTCAAAGATAGATAATAATCTTTATTGTGAGATAGTGATTATATAGCTATTGTGAATCAATGGATAGCAGGAACATGATTGGTGATCACACGGTTGGATGGCAGAAGGGGATGGCTTGATCCTGCTAATGAGTCAAGCGCCAAAACAAGGTATCCACCGTAGAGGATCATCATCTGTTCATGTTGTTGGATTTGATAATCCAAGTTGACTTCCTAGTCTGGCTTTGAGTGACCGGGTAATCAGATTGCAGGTCACAAACCTGCTTGGTTGGAACCTTGCTGGCGGGTCAAGCCTGCAGTTTTGACAACTTCATAGTAAAATAAAAGTGTATTTTTACAAATTTTTTTAATTGTCATGTATAATTTTTTATGGACTTTTTAAAATTTATGTTGTCACATTACCCTAAAAAGTACTTGAAGATTAATTTTTATTAAGTAAAATGTTCAGGAAATAGGTTTCTGTTTATTAAAAAAGTGTCAACATTTAGTAGTCTGCATGAGTTAAAACTTCATTCTGACTTTTCAATGCTGTTGACATTAAAGTATTTTTAATTCTGATTGTTGACATATAGTAAGTCAAATTGCGGAATAAGTTAATTCTGGAAGTTGCCCTTTTAACCTGAGATGATTATGTTTATCTCAACAAATTATAACACTGCTGTATTGAATTTAATTTAAATTTTATAGCTAAATTTGGAGCAGAATTTGTTTGGCTAAAAGAGTCTAATTGCACTAGAAAAAACCAAGATACCTGATCCTTATGTGCCATTGATTATAATATCATCATATAATGGCTAAAAGGAACATACCAACGCTCTGGATCAAATCAAGCTAAACAACAAGTAAGAAATATGTGGATATCACCATCCCCCAGAATATACTGCCAAGGGAGTGGATTCAAACCCTCCAAGCTTCCATATTTGATCATGTCACAACATCTACAATTACTCCCTTTTTTGAAGGAAACACTGGTTTATTAAGGTTCAGAGACGGCGTTTAAAAGGAAACCCAGCCGTGGGGGGAGGGAAGTGAGGGATACCAGAGGAAGGGCTAGCAGTCTGCAGGCTCTCTGTGTGCCTGTCTTTCCATTGAATGACTCCCTCAATTATGAGATGGGATGAGTCAACAACGGTATCCATAAGCTTCCTGTTCCCAGAAATTATGTGACCAAATTTGTCTGTACAGATCATAGTACTGTCCATTAGGGCACGGAATTTCTCCTTCATGAGTGACATCAGGTTTGGTCCATTTTCAAAGATTACATCTATGCAGGTATTGTGGATGATCCACAGTGCAAGATGACAAGCAACTGCTCAAACTACTAGGGGTTCCCACTTGAGACTTCTCATGAAGATGTCTTTCTTTGGTTGAAAGCGTATGGAGAGGTTCAGCATGTTGGCAACCTCTAAGATTACTCCCTCTCAGGAAAGTAATTCCCTGAGCAATTCCCCAATTGATTATCAAGTCATTAGCACTCTTATTATCTGCCCATTGTATACAGGGATCAACCCTTTCTAGCCCTGAATGAAACATTACCTGGACAAGCCCCATGACTGCCATGACATACATGGACAGCATGTGACTTCCCATGATGTTATATAATCCTCTAAATTTTTATCAATAAAGTATCATTCCCTTCTCAATTTTCCTCTTTGTTTTGTTTTATCTACTTCTCAGAAGTATATAGCCAATAATTATCCACATCCTTCTCTTTGCTGTAGAGATAGTTCATGTCAGGGTGAAGTAGAGTGAGAGCTCATTGTAGTCAATCACATGGGGAATAAACACCCAAATTAGGATGAACCTATCAATAAGGAGAAGACAGTGTATATTTACTCTAAAACGGTAACCTTTGACAAGAGAATATAGTAAGGTACAACAGATGATAATGAACAGGTACAAGAGGAAGACTTTAATTTGGCTCAAGGTCAGAGAATCAGCTGCATAGATGGGTTCATACTTGATTTTATAGATTTCCAGGATCATTTTATCAGGAGGAGAATTTCCAGGAGACTGCAATGATGATAGTACAGATTTTAATCATCTGGTTATTACCAATTGGATCTGCAGATACTGAAATAAGGAAACTTGAAGCACAATATTTTAATGAGAAAAAAATCAAACTACTGCTATAGTTTTTTGGGAATGATGTTACTTAAGAATCTTGGGATGCATATTGATGAGGTGGCCTCCTTGTATGTAATTTATGGTCAGCTTTCAGACACCACCAATGATGGTTCTGTAAGCTGTTACCTGACATCCTAAGAGGTCAGGATTTGAAGTCCAACAGGTAATTTTTGGAAAAATTGAGTGTGGGGCATCAGCCCCCCACTCAGAAACAACTTTCTGTGCCACCACCCACTTGGGGTCAACTGTTAGATTTAAATCTACAATTGTCGCAAGCAGTAAGGCTTCAGGACGGGTTCTCCCAGGTGGCAGCGCTTTGGCTGTGCCACACCCAGGAAAACTCTGTCTGTGACAGTTCAGCCATATTGTACTTATTGTAGAAGTTGTGATAGATCAATCAAAGTCATATTTGAGAAATCTGTAGTCAGGCATAAAAATACAAATAGTGTGAGGTTTCTTTGTCAATAGCAGGGGGAAAAGGAAGTTCATACCTTTAACCTGACCCGTCAAGCACCAATAAATAATAGGGCCACACTCAAAGCCAACAATACACGCCTGAACAATAGAGCAGATCAAACTCATCAATGGATGTTCCAGATCCTAAATAATACCCAGATGTATACTGTCTCTACATAGAAAGCATATTTAGAGCACATGAGTGTCAAATGTAGTGCACACAAAAGCTAAGCACACAAAAACAACCCCAGCCAAGCAAGGCTGTACTTTCACTTTATTTTGGTTAGAAGCATGCCCCAGAAATGAACAGGGAACACCCCCAGCCAACCTGCAAATTTTTATTGGGGATGGGGTATAAAATTTAAAGTTGAGCCCTCATTTTTATCAAGCATGGGCAAGTAATTCATAATAAAATCCAGCTCATAACAACCCCACAGACAGGACATAAACTGCTCTTTTATTAAAAACATATTGAATCTTTAAGATGGGCTTTTCAAATAAAGAGGAATCTTTTAATTATTGGCACTTGGTACCAAGGGCTTATGGTAGGCAAAAATCATGAGCAAGGGGCTTTTGCAACTGGTGTATTGTGAGAAATGGGGCCAGGTTAGTAGGAAATAGAACCAAGCTCTTGACCACAATAGAAATTGTGGTTTCAGCAACAACCAAAATGGCATGGTCTGCCATGACATGGTAGCTTTAAAAAGTCATGCTTTATAAATTTGGGTAAATAAAGCCACCTCTTGCCATCAGAAAGCCACCTTGATGATCTCCCTAGGTACCCTAGATCAAAAAGTTATGGCAATTTATAGAGCCAAGTTCAAAAACCCTGTCAACATATCCCAAAATGATCACAAGATTGGATTTCAAATCAAGGCAAGCAGCAATTAGTGAGCAGGCAAATCCAATCATATCTCAGCTTCCAGTGATCAGTTTTAGACGTTCTTACGCTCAAATGAAAGCCCCAAATGAGGAAACCCTTCCAAAGTATTTTTTAGATGACCAACTGAGGCAAAGCAAAAATTTTGAATCTGACTAAAGTAATATGATTAGAATTAGTCAGCTGATGTCTCAAACTTTTAGCATGACTCCCCAGATAGAGAGACAAGGACCTTCAGGAATAATCTGGAAGAATCTCAAAGGCTAATGCAAATGGTATAAAACGAATCTAGTTCCCTTTTCCCCATTGTGATCATTCTTGGTCTGAATAATAAATAAAGGACTTCTCTTATACTATAGTTTAAATGTATCAGAGTTGGGAGCCCTTGGGCCCTGACACAAAAGGTTGTTGCCAACAATTCTTGGGAGGCCAAAGGGGGGGAGGGATCAACTGAACACCAAAAGCAACAGAAAAAACTAAATGGCCAAATTAGATCAAAAAATTTTGGACTTTATTAGAGTAGAGAATGATGAAGCAAGGTCTTTTAAAACTCTTGTATTCATTTAAGGGATGGGATTGGGATGGCAGATTGAATATCACAAAACCAATCAACCAATGGTATGAGCGGATACAAATGCATTTCTTGAGGCAGGAAGATCTTGACAAATTTTGAATGGACATAGTCAAAAGGAAAACTGAACCAACTAACATCAGGAATATGCTTTGGATGCAATTAACACTGCTCCCAACTGCTTTTGAACATGATATTTAACCAGGGGTGTCTCTTGGGTGAGTTAGGCGGGGGCTTTTAAAATAATTCCAAAAATATTAAATTGAGAACTTTTCTTGGGCTTTTTCAGTAACCTTTTGGATAAATATTCAAATATAGTTTGGTAGAAATTCCCAAGCATTTGGTAGGAATTGGAGTAGAGGCCTAAGGGGGAGGTGTAACTTTACACATATACCCCCAGGGCTTTAACTACACTCAGGGGGTAAAGAGCTGCATTTTCTTGCCATTGAAACTGGCAGCTTGTTGTTTGGACCCTACTTTGAGACCACCACTGGTAAAGACAATCACCACACCTGTGTACAAGGAGAAGTTGAAATCAATCCATCTTTAGCCAATGCAACCCTCATGAAACCAACTGAGGCCAGCCAATCATCTTCTTCCCTTTCTCAAGAAGAAGACTCAAAACACAGCATTAAATAAAGGTAAAAAATTATAGCCAATCAGATTTTTTAAGATTATGGCCATGGACGTGGGGGATGGGCTTTCTGATAACTTCCAAACACCTTGGGTTTACCCAAGTAACCATCACAAGAGAGCTCAAAGCTCACATAAGTGAGGAAACACTATCAAAGCAAAGCATATATGATCCAAACAACATTCCATTGTACATATGCTTATTCTATCATGCTGTCACTACTGCAAAACAACACTGGTATCAACTTCACATAGATCAGATACCAACTGGTTGTCAGGAATATTCCTGACATAAATCAAATCCTGATCAAAGGGGAATGTTGGGAAAAGATAGGAGAATGCCCAATTAAAAAGGCAAAATTTGATGAAGAATTTCCCCCTTTATTTGGGGAAAATAAGAATTAAATTGAGTAAAAATATGGATTTTAGTAGACGCCAGAATAATTTATCATTTGGGCAGGCACCCGCCGCCAGCCTCCCTGCACCCAGCCAGCCGCCAGCGGGCCTCTCGCTGACCCTCTGCTTGCCTGCCAAACCCTCACCGCCCAGCCATCCACCTGCAAGCCACCCAGCACCCTGCCAGGCTCCCACCTGCTTGCTTGCCTCCCTCCAGCCTCCCAGCCACCAGCGTATCCGCTGCCAGCCCACCTGCTTGCTCCCCAGGCCCCAGTTGGCTACCAGCCACCCACCTGGGTCCCAGGGCCCACCCTGCAGCCAATCAGAAGCCACTGTCACCTTCAGCCAATCATAAAAGTCCCTGTAGCAGGGAAAAAATTATTGAACATTTCCTGCCCTTCAGAAGAAGGGCAAATCCAAGGTTCAGATTCTACAAATTATTCTGACTCTCCAGAAGATGAGAAAAATCAAGTTTCAAAAATTAAGAATAGTTCAACTCCAAACCAATGGGATTCAGGGGACCAAATCACATGGTTGAGTCCAGACCCCACTCAACCTAAGCCTCCCAAAGTAAA
Source organism: Entomophthora muscae (assembly GCA_014839935.2). NCBI lineage: Eukaryota > Fungi > Entomophthoromycota > Entomophthoromycetes > Entomophthorales > Entomophthoraceae > Entomophthora > Entomophthora muscae. Next base: position 40,274 of record QTSX02003088.1, on the reverse strand, counting down.
AATAGAATTTGAAAATCCCATGAGCCTTCAGCATCACCTGAATCCACTCCTAGGGAAAACCATTGGCTCCGGTCAAAAATGGCCAAACCCCCAACAGATTTTCAAGGAACAAGAATTTGCCCACCTGCTCAAAACCCAATTCCCAATCACCTTGTCCAAACTTTTGGGCTTCCCAATCTCTTGCTTTCATTCCCACTTGCAAAACTTTGCAAGTGGGAAGCACTATAAATAGGGAACCCCCCTCAGTAATAGCTTGTGCTATTATTGAGATTAATACCCTCGATAAAGTAAAATCTTACTTAAAAACAACTTAAGTCATCTTTAATAGTTAGTCCTAGCCAACATCCCTCCAATTCAAGTAAGATGAACCATCTCATCTTCACAACTGTGCTCACAGCTTGCCTTGGGATTGGAGGCTACCAACAGGGATCAGAGTTCTTTGGGCCCTCTCTAGAAGGTCTAGGTCATGACCCTCATTACAACCCTGGCCAACTCAACTCCTCCCATACTGGACCCTGGCCTCCCCTGGTGTCCCCGCATTCCACGCTCTCCATTGCAGTGTACACCTCCATGTACTATGTATTAACCTACTTTGCCAGGAGCTTTGGAAGATACAATGTCCAAGCTAAGGTCTTCTGCTGGTTGATGACCATATACCCAATCATCACTGCCCTGACTAGATTCCAATTTGCCAAACTACTACCATACCTGCTGCAAGTGGTACCCGCAGTTTTGGGGTATTACACTGGGCCACCAAGGTATTTGGGTATCTAAGAAGATGGTTCAGGTATGGATAGCAACAGCGCTCATGTCAACAGTAATAATGTTGAAAATGGCCATGTTGACAGTAAAAATTTCAACACTATAGTAAAGCAACTTCCCAGTTTTACATAATGTTGTCTTCTGTATGTTGCCACTTTTTTACTTAACAAGACACTTTACCCTGAAGAATTTAATTATAAAAATATATTTTAAAATACATTGTTAACTAAAATGACCCCAGAGAGTTCAAAAAAGCAATAAAAAATACCATAAGTAATAAGAATAAGGTGATATAACAAAGTATTTTTCAATTTACTATGTAAATTACACTCTTTATTATAAAATTATTTTTTATTCCCATAAAATTTAAAATTCCAATTAACCAAGAATAAAGATACTTGATATAAATATAACAACTACAAAATATAAGAAAATTCCATATATGATTTAGTATACTTAATATAGCACAACTGAAAATATCTTATGCTTTACAGATAATTTAACAAAATATAGGATGATTCATAAAACACCACCTTTGATATACTTAAACCTATCAAAAATATCTAAAGGATAATTAAGATTATAATTTAATTAAAGAATTAGAAATTTAAAAGCCAGACATATATTGATAAGGCAAAGCAAAGTTTATTAAATCAATGAAAACCACCGCCAAGGCCAGTGGCCACATCCTCAAGTTATTTCTTAATTTCAGCCACCTTAACTTTTCTTAATCACCTTCTGAACATTCTCCTGATACTAATGGTCCTTGCTCTTCTTCTTGGGGGCCACCCAGTTGGCCAGGTTGCGGAACTTAGAGACATTCCTGGCCTGCTCCTCCTGCAGCTTCAGGAAGAACTTATTGAACTTGAGGTTGGCCCCAAACTTGGTCTTGAGTTTTTTATGCCACACCTTGAGGCTAGATGTTGTCTTTATCTTCCCATTGATGCAGGCTCTCTTACAGTTCTAAGGGCAGTGGCCTCACTCTTTCCTCTCCTAGAAGTCACCTTCTTGCCAACCCACTGCTTCTTGAAGTACTCAAGGTAACCCTTGAAGATGATGGAGTTCTTCTCAATGTAAGTATCCTCCAGGATGGCCTCAAAGCTAATCCCATTATGCTCAGGCCGGAAAAAAGCCAAGGCAGCAAGCTAAGTTCAGAGCCCTTGAGGCTAACTTTAATGGAGAAGTACTTGTCAAAAAGCTCCTTCTTGCTCTTGAGATTTTTGATGAGGGTCTGCCTAAAATGAAAGAAGCATCTCTGTACTTCTCCATTGAAGTTAGCCTCAAAGGCTCTGAACTTAGCTTGCTCAAAGTCCATGATAATTACCTTTGGCCCAAGTGAGCGCAAATGAGCTAGCTGCTCTGGGGCTAGGGTGAACTCATCCTTCTCAGAGGAAATATATTGGCCCTTGTGGCTTGGGTGAGAGGGGGAGCTGGTTGGTGGGAAGGGAGCTCAAATAATTCCAGAAAATTTTGAATGCTCTGGCATAGACCTCTGTCTTGGCACCAGGTAGGAGAAAGAAAACAAGGGGATAACCTGGGTGTCAAATTACCCGTGAAGGACCCAAATCTGCTTGAAAAGGTGGTACATGTTGCAAATGTGCTGTTGCACAGCAAGGTGGTAGAAGTGTTGAGCTGCTCCAGGTTTTGGGTTGTAGCTTAGGCAATGATCCTATCCTCCACTTCCTGCCCATTGCCATGGAGCAGGAACATATCTTCATCCTTGGTTTTCTTGAGGGCATCAGAAAGGACCAGGTCTTTGATTGTGGTGGCACTCTTGGCCAGGGGATCAGTGGCTTGACATCTATCACTAAAAAACTTAACCAACTGGCTGTTGATTGGCACCCTCTTCATATTGGTGGGGGAGAGGTACTTGAAAGCAAGCACAGCCAGCTGGGTGGCGGAAAGATCTTTGGAGGTGGGCATCACCTGGACAAGATACCACTTGAGGAGGTGGCCAATGGTGGTATTTGGCATGATACAGGTATACTTGCCCTTGATGGTTTGTACCAAGTCCCAGCGCTCAGTGTTGAGCCGCACTGGGAAGGAGCGGTCCTCGCAGGTGTAATGGCGGCTCTTGAAGCCCCAGTTGGCATTGTTGCAAGAGAAAATATACCCATTGGCCACCATGGCCGGCCCACCCTTTACGCTCATGATTGGGAAGTATTTGGGCAAGGAAGAGGGAACCTTAAATTAGCTGTCAACATTGCAGATGTTGTGGGCCAACAGAGGGTCCCAGGGGCCAGCAGGAGCATGGCAGAAGCCAGGGAAGTAATCAGGGTGGGGCTTTGAGTTATCCCCAGATGAGCTAAAATGAGGAGAGCTTGGAGGGAGAGAGAAAAAGGGGGCTTGTTGTGGTGCTCCTCATATTTGGGAGACTTATTCTTGGGGGGAGGGTCTTTTTGGCCTGGTGCCACTTCTTGGTAGGCTCCTCATCTGAAGCCAAGTGGTAGAAACTGTGGTCTGTAAGGGAACCATCAGAATTATCTCCCTAAGTGGAGTGAGCTGGGCTCTGATCAGGGAGGGCTCAGGGGAGGGCTTTGGTGAAGGCTTGAAAGCAGTCTTTTTGTATGATGATGCCTTCTGCTTGATGGCTTTGGTGAGCATGAAGAGACACTTGGTGCTCTTTGCCTGTTTGGAAGTATTATTGCCCTAAAATTACTAGTAACAATGTCTAAATAAAGAAATACATTTACAAAACAACTATAAGAATCATCACAATTAACCTTTAAAATTAGAGGGCTTTTATTGAAATTCAATACTTTTGTATATTTCTTTTTACTTTTAACTTGTTGTTTTAAAATTTAATAAATCAGAAAAATTTTACCCAGTTTAATAGTTTTAAATTTAGATTTAAACTTTGTTTTAATAATTAAAAAATATGAAAGAAAAAAGTTTAAAAAGCAACATATCAAAATTTCAGAAGTTTTTTATGTAAAACATAAAGTTTTATATGTTGGAAGTGAAAAGTGTTGACATTATGAAAGAAAATTAGTAAAAAACATGCTGAATTCACACTGTTAAGAGTTTTGGTTCTTGAAGAAGAGATATTTTTATTATAGTTGTAAGACATTATTTCTGTGTTGATAAAAGAATCTGTATGAAGACATATATGCTTCCAATTGGTGTGGTGATTAATACAGCAACAGGTGGGATTCTGTTGTTGCTGGAGCCAAGTAATGGGAGAGTCCTGTGGCCAAGGGATGTGACACCAGCAGCTTTGGGAAGAGGTGGTTTGGCATGATTCTGAAAGTATCAATAATACACTCTTATTGGATACTTGATACTAATACTATTCAATGAGTAGTAATGTTTCATGATTATTTGTCTGCCTTCCAAGTGAACTTGGAAAGGCTTTTTATGGAGTAAAGGTGGCAGCCAGACTAACGTCTAGCTGTAGCTAACTCTTACTATCAGGAATATTCCTGACACTTATAGTTGTGTAAACAACAAGCCATCACCCGCCGTCAACATGAAGGCGCCCACTGCCACCAAGCAGATACACACTGCCACCATGCAGAAGCCCGCCACAACCAAGCTGTCACCTGCTGTCAACGTGAAGGTGCCTGCTGTGATGGAAATCACTGGATAATATGAAGCTGTTTCTAAATGATGGGGGATTACCACCCAAATCCACATATAATTGATGATTAACCACCAATGTGGCTTTAAATATCTTTTTGTGAAATTTCCAATTGTAACTCCAGGATTAAGTAGAACAATCAATCCTAACCAGAGTAAACCAAGATAAATGACCTGGGAAAGCATCAATGCATCTTCAGCGTAGAATTCTGGGCATTGAGAAGTGACACAATTTTTATTTTCCAGAATGGGGGGAGGAGCTACAAAATTGGCTGGCATGAAATTAACATTTTGCGGCGCCAATGACAAAGTTCCAGATGCTGGGCCCATCCTCCTGAAATTATTCTGTTCAGAATCAGATTGTACAGGATATACCGCAACAATCCAAGCACAGGATGCATTTTTAAAATTTAAAATTAGAACTTGGGATAATTGATTTTTATTAAGTAAATTTAGAAGGACTCAACTCTTAGAGTTGAAACAGGGAAAATTATTCAATATATATCAGAAAAAATTGACTAAGCAATACCACCTGAGTCTTGATCTCCTATTCTTTTGGCATCTACAAGTAAGTATCTAGTCCAGGTTGCAAAGAACCCTTGTGTGACCAGTTTCTGACAACCATGCTGATTAATGAGCTTATATTGGGTGACCCTCATATTACGTCAATTTATTGACGTCAGTTTACAAGGGGGAGCTGGTTTCAGCTGGCATACTGGAGCAGCGTGACCCATTTTTGATTGACCATTTGGTTTAAATCCGTTAACTTGGTCAATTTTGATACAGGTATTCCGGCCTTCCGTACCTTCTTACTTGGACAGACAATACCCGGCATTATAGAACCTACTGTGACACCTGCCGCCACTAAGCAGATGCATGCTGCCACCATGCAGAAGCCTGCCACAGCCAAGCCGTCAACGTAAAGGCGCCCACTGCCACCAAAAAGATATCTGCTGCCACCAAGCAGATACACACCGCCATCAAGCTGTTACCCGCCACCAACACACAGACACTTGCCACTGTCAAGGGTCTGGATGTACAAACATTCTGGCTACTGCCAACCTACTTAACATCCAGCCATTGCCTGATTCAGTCCCCTTCCAATATACCGTTTGACATACCAAGAATGGTAACCAAGCAATATCACCTGACCGTCCAAGTATCCAACGACTTGAACCCATCCAGCACATGACCAGCCCCTGGGTTTGGTCCAACTAATATACCCGCCACAGCTAAATCTATATAAGTCTAAAGTATCATCCAATAAAATGTACTTCTTCTCTTCCTAATTCTATATTTGAATCTTTTCCAAAAGGCGCTCCTTATCACTGGTAGAACTACAGTTTTCAACCACACTGATGAAAGAGAAAATGACTGACCAGAACCTGCCCACCTTTGCTCACATACTCAACCAGGCCACATCCCAGGATACATGGAAAACGTACTTCCGTGCCCACAACATCAATGAAGATATTCCTAGTGGATGCACCATATTTGAAGGTCTGGTCATGCCCAAAGCATGCACCAAGATAATTCAATACAGTTGCTCTCTTCAACCACAAACAAACGCACAACCACCTAGCACAGGTGAAGTTGCCAACACCAAATACATTGGTATTGACAAGTTATTTGGTAAAAACAAAGAAAACATCATCAACTGGCTAGACCACACAGCCACCAAACTCAGCGCCAGCTGCATTCCCCATAAGAAATGGGTTCAGGAAGAGTTCAAAGCAGACATCACACACAATTTCCGCGTCACCAAATCCCTCCAAGACATTTCAATATAGCTCAGTGATCTTCCTCAGAAGACAACTATCACAGCTTACGCCAACAAATTTGAGAAAATGCGCCTCAAGATCTAAAACTCAGTTCAAGCTGACAACGTACACACTAGAGCATCATTCATCATCAGAATGATACCCTCTGTTGCTTCCCTCATCTGCCCAGAGGCAAATACCTCCATGCCCGCGCTCATTGCAGAAGCCAAGCGCGCTGAAAAACACGCAAACATGGAAATTGCTGCACACAACAACAATTGCTCCTCAAACAGTAATGGCAGAGAAAAATCCAATGGAAATAAACGCCAGAACACCAACCATAACAACGGCAACTCCAATTGCAATAATGGCAATCACAGCCAAAGCGCAAACTGCTCCCATCCCAAGAAAGAGGACACTGCCAAAGTTAACAATGCTGAAGTAGCAACTTGCTATGAATCTGACCCCACATTCTCTGACCTTGAGGTCTTGAAATAGAGGAACAGGGAAAAGAGGAGAGGGAACAGGCTTAAGTGCCCTTGTCTCCCCCTAACTTGACAAGAAATTGTACCAAGGCACAAACTTTGCTACTTGCATTCCCAGTGTCCCGCAGTCCTTCATTTTTATGAACTTAAAAATTAAAGATTTCTCACAACTTCTTGTCTACCCATGCACTTACAAATCACATACACATAAAATTTTATTTGACTCTAGCGCACAGTGCACTACAGTTAGCAAACCTTTTGTAACCAAGTACAAAATACCAGTTTTCAAATCCAACTTCAAATACGCCAGAATGGCAGACAAATCAAAGGTTCTACTCAAAGGCAAAACAACTCCCTTAAAATTGACCTCCAAGGCCTACAAACGTCCATCAAAGGAGTTGTCATGAACAAAATAAACTACAACATTGTAGCAGGCATAGACTGGTTCACCCAAGTGAACCCCAGCGTATGTTGGAAAACAAAAACCATGACCATCAAACACAATGGAGTCAATTTTAATATCTTCAAAGAACCCAACAACCTCATTCTAAGAGATATAGTATTTGTCCAGGTCATAAACCAAGACAGTACTCTCCACATAATGAGATTCACTGAATTCAATAATATACAAATAACCAAAATCCATTGCCCAGAACTTGCGGCACTCCTAAACAAATATACTCATGTATTCAAAGAACTCATAGAGTTACCACCCAAACGGGAGGTCAAACATGGCATCAACTTATGCAAAGCCATGCCTAAACCTGCAACCCTCTACAGAATCTCTCCAATGGAGACCCAAACCCTCAAAACACACATTGAGGACAATTTAGCTAAAGGCATCATCCGCCCATCTGAATCCCCACGGGGGCAGCAGTATTCTTCACAAAGAAAAAGGAAGGCACTCTAAGTCTAGTAACTGACTATAGAGCTCTCAATGCAAGCACAGTAAAGGATAAATACCTTCTGCCAATTATAGAGGATCTGTTTGCAAGACTCTCAGGTGCAAAACTTTTCTCCAAAATTAACCTCACCTCAGGGTACAACCAGGTTGAAGTAAAGGAAAAGGACATACCAAAAACTGTGTTCTGTACGCAATTTGGATCCTTTAAATGTAGAGTAATGAACTTTGGGATGACCAACGCTCCCACAAAGTTTTTCACCATGATGAACCAAGCACTAAACAATCTCACAAATATGTTATGCTACCTTGGCAATATCATCATATTCTCAAAAACCAAAGAGGAACACCTCACACATGTCTGCAAGACACTTGATTGACTTGCAAAGCACAAACTTTACGTAAAACCAAGTAAGTGCCAATTTATGGAAAAGGAACTCCGGTTCTTGGGCCACATTGTCTCTGACAGTGACATCAAAGCAGATCCAGACAAAATTAAAGCCATAAATAACATATAACGCCCCGCCCCTGTTAAACAAGTTAGATGCTTTCTCAGTATGGTAGCTTACCTAAGGAAATACATCAAAGACTGCGGAAAGCTCACTGCACCAATCAATGACTTAACCAAGGGCAATGCCAAAAAGGAAATTCATCTGGATACCAGGATGCAACAAGAATTCCCATCTATTAAACTAAGCTTTGATTAGAGCACTAATCTTGAGATACCCTTTAATAACAGATGCTACAAGCTCAAGTTGTATGCCAGTGACACCGCCATTGACGCAGTCCTGCACATCCACCAGCCAGGGCAGCAAGACTTCCTACCAGCATGTTACAAAATTAGAAAACTAACCAACACTGAGCAGAAATACCCAATACACAATAAGGAATTGCTAGCAATATATCACCCATGCAAGAAATGGAGATGTTACTTAGAAGGACATTTAAACGTCCAAATACTAACTGACCATAAATCCTTAATCTATTTCAAAACTCAGAACGCACTTGCACGGTGGCAAGCCAAATGGATGTCCTTGCTGGAAAAGCTTAACCTGGACATCCAGTACAAAAAGGGGGCAGAGCTGGTCACGGATGATTCTCTCTCTAGACTATTTCAGCCTAGAGAGGATCACTCTGACCACCTGGACTCTGACTGGCCAAACCTGTACAACACTGAGTATAAAACCAAAATGAAAGACCCCTCAACATATCAACTGACCCACAACACATTAGTAAGAAACAAAAAGTACTTACATGTATCAAATGGCACAGTATACCAAATTATTAATGAAAAACATATCCTGTATATCCCACTTGCACAAAGAGTTGACATCATACTAAGACATCACTTCCTGCTAGTCCATACAAAGTCTAACAACCTATACCTCACACTAAAAGAGATAATATGGTGGCCCAAACTCAAGCAGGATATAGTTGATGTTCTGAAGAAGTGCACAGTGTGCAAGAAATACACCAGTACAAAGGCTCTTCAGCCAATGGTCAACCCAGTACCAGACCCTGAACCATTTAAGGTTTGGGGGCTAGACGTAGTGGGGCCCTTCCCAGAAACAAAGACAAACCAACGTTTCTTAATTGTAGTCATTGACTTTGCCACACACTGGCCCATCTGCTTGGCAACAAAGGACCATAAAGCAGAAACCATCAACTGTTTCATTAACAAAGCAATCATAGCCAACTATAGCACCCAGACTACATCATAACTGATGAAGCAACAGAGTTATCAGGCCACATAGTTAATGACAACTTGAAATCCAAAAACATTAAACACTCCACAACCTCTCCATACAGGACACAGGCCAACGGTAGAGTGGAACGCCTAAATGGCAGCCTTATCAGGACCCTAGATAAAATAATGAATGGCAAAACCAAAGACACATGGCCACTATACATGAAACATGCATTATTAGTATCCCGAGTCTGCACCAACCAAGGGACAGGCTATTCACTGTTTGAGTTAACCTACAGGTACAAACCGGAAATAATCACCTGCAACAAACAGCCCTACATAAATATCCCCCTGGGGAAACCTCCCACAGTAGAGCAAGCACCAAACCTACAACACATCTGCCTCAAAGCAAAAATAGCTGAAATGAAGAGTCTCAAGACACCAAATGTAACCTCCACAGAGTAACCACTCCCCCCTGTCTGGATTCTAGCTGGCAACAGAAAGAAACTAGACTCAGTACACAGGGGACCAGGAAGAGTCATCAAATACAGACCAGAGCAAAACACTTACCTAGTAAAATTCCAAAGTGCCAAAAACCCAATTATCAAGAAATACCATAGAACCTGTCTCTGCCTCAGTAAAGAAAAACACTCAACCAGACTGGTTCCAACTAGCAAACAGCTCCAGGAGCATCAGGCGGCAGCCATTAAGAAAAGCCCACTCCTGATGCACCAGAGTAACCCCTTAAGGGGGTGTTGAGGGTCTGGATGTACAAGCATTCTGGCTACCGCCAACCTACTTAACATACAGCCATCACCCAATTTAGTCCCTTCTAATATACCGTTTGACATACCTAGAATGGTAACCAAGCAATATCACCTGACCGTCCAAGTATCCAGTGGCTTGAACCCATCTAGCACATGACCAACCCCTAGGTTCAATCTAACTAAAACCCTGCCACAGGCAAGTCTATATAAGTCTAAAGTATTATCCAATAAAATATACTTCTCTTCTTTCTTAAATCCATATTTGAAGCTTCCCCAAAAGGCGCTCCTTATCACCACCATTGAGCAGATGCCCACTGCCACTAAACAGGCACCCATGAGCCAGCCTGCCACCTGCCAGCCTTTGCCCTCCCATGCCAGCAGGCTAGTCCCATCCACTCCTTTGAAAAATAGCCAAATCAGGAAACCAGGAAAGGCAATTTCCCCAAAGCCAAACTTGAGAGGAACTGCTGCCCAATTTGGGGGCTTACCAAATGGGGAATGAACTGACAGGCTCTCCAATATTGAAATTCATGCACCAAATTTAGTAAATGAATTTGGATGCATGAAGAAGACCCAACTTGCACTATGACAATGCAAACTTGGATCCAGCCAAACCTTCTCAATTGCCAGCCACCCAAGCCAATCCAGAAAAGAGAATAACAGATGCAACTCAGACTCTTGGTTCCCCAATGCTATGTCTTCCAATAATCATGTCTTGCAGGTCCACAAATATAAATAAAGACAAAACCCTTAATGATTGTTTGTGCTATCATTGAGTGAATTTCTTCCTCAATATTATCATAATAATCAACCCTCTGACTAAGCTAAACAAGTAACCTTACTAGACCCATTACCCCTCCCCCAAGTCAGAAGATGAATTTACATTATCTTTACAGCTGTCTTGACAGCTTACCTTGAGATAGGGGCAACCAGCCAACCAATTCTCAGTTTGATCCTGAACCACAGGGACAAAAAGGGATATTGTACAATGAGCCAACTCACCTCAACTCAATGGATTTGAACCTGTGGACACCTCTTGCATCATCTCAACTAACTTCCAACTTGGCTAATTACATGATCTCTGCAGTTACGCTACTATACCTTGCCAGCAGCCTTAGACAATGCAACATCCTTGCCAAAGCCTTCCATCAGGCAATAATCCTCTATCCAATTGTCTACACTTTGAACAGCTTTGAGCTGCCTAACCTGCCATCTTATATTACTAATTTTTTACCCTCAATACTTGGGTATTACACTTACTAGCTAGTCTATCATCCCCAGAATACTAGTTTTAACTCCCAGAGTTAGATTCTAAACCCAAATAGTGGTTTTAGAATGAGGTAATATCCTGGGCTACTAATTTCTCCTCTTCAGCCTGGATATCCCTCAACTCAGTTGAGACCAATTAAGTTGACATCCATTGGGTGGGTTCCTGTCTTGTGCTCAGTCTAATGCACACTGTGCATGGGCAATCCTCTGTCCCATTTCTTGGTGAAACAGGATTGTTGTAATATTCTGTCTTTATTTTATCTGGCAGAAGCGTATCTGCTTTTGGAATCCTGAGTGGCTAGCACTTAATTATAGAAGCTTCTTGATTGACCAATGCCCTTTGACCCGGAATGTCTCAGGTATCTTTCAAATTGCAAGTTTATAATTAACTTGATATATTTTTACCGTCATCTGGAATAGCTGTCATGCACCTGGCGGTGGCCCATCTATTGTTGGCTCATAGCTTTAGTGATGATAATATGGATCAGTCAACCCTGATTGATCAGGATTTCCTGACAAACACTGTTGATTAGGAAAATTTTAGACATTATCAGAGACAAATTTGACACTATCAACCTTTTTTAAAACTTTACTATGTTTTCTCATAGTAAGCTTAATTAAATTTAAGCAAATCAGCAAATATTAACCATTTTATGTGTGTTTTTGCTCACATAATAAATTTTTAAAAAACACATAAAAATAAGTAAAAAATGATGTTATTAATTTATTTATTAAAAATTATATTTGGGTAGTGATAATATGATATTTTACCATTGTGTTTATGTAAACTTGTTAAAAAGTTGTATTAAGATATGAAAAAGGTAAAGTGTTGACTTTGCCACTGACAACATCCTCAATAGAAGGTGGCATAGTAATTTTTGGCTTATTGTGCCACTCTAATTTACTTAAATCCACCCCAGTGGATGATCACAATCAAATAGACAACATTTCTGATTGCAACATTATTAATAATACTGTAAATTCAGAACCTTAACGTAAAAATGTGGGATTGTCAAATCCTTGGTCCAAATTTTAAATCATTTTTGCAGGCAACTCAGCTGAGTGAAAAGTAAAATATTTAATAAAATTAACCATTTAATTTGAATTTTATAGGTTTATTTAAATTGGCAAATTTCAAATCTCTTGAGCAGATAACTCAACTAACAAAAGACAAAACCCAACAAACAAATACAGGATACATGAATCAGAAATGCGGGATTCTAATGTACAATTTGAGATGTTCTGTATGTCAAACAAATCATAGACATCATGTAAAACTTAACAAATCTGAAATTGTGGGATTTTCAAATCCAGGACCAAGTTTCAAATCATAATTGTGAGGAATTTGAAATAAATATAATTTATGGGTGTCTCAAAAAGGATGTTTAAGGATCTAGAGTGGATTTGTGCTGATTCTTTTAGGAATCATAGGCATTCTCAAAAATCACCCTATTCCATTTTAGGACGGCTAAAATTTAAATCATAATATTCACAAAATCAACATATATAACAATAAAATTAACTAAAATATACATTTCTCTTCTTGAGTTTAAAATTATAATAAAATTTTTATTATGTCTTCTTTCAACAACAACCAAGTCAATGAGCTGTTCCCTGGCCTTGACAAAATTATGCAGGGCTACACTGGGTCTCTTAACTGTGAAGCCTCTGTCTATGGCCACTCCCAACCCGCAGGCCCCTCCGCAAGCACTACCCAGGAGTTTGTTCTTTCTCCTGCGTCCTCAAGCATGGCCCTGTTTGCCCATCACGCACAGGCAGCTGCTAACCCAAATCCCTTATCAGCAATAGAATCTAGAACCAGCCATTTTAGCCATGGGGTCACCCAGAGATCCCAGGACCCCAAAACAGCCAATCAGATGGCATTTACCAGTTCACAAGATGGACATATCCCTCCCCCAGCCAATCAGCCTGCAAGATGTAGAAGAAAACTAATCACTCCCGAGATTGTTTTTGAAATGGTTGAAAAGCAAGGGAAGCTTATGTCCCTTGGGGGAAATTGCGGCCGCAATGGGTTTTGCAAAGTCCACTGTGGCCCCCTACCAAGAAGAACCTGACTGGTGCCTGTACCTCAACCAAAGGTGGCACAGCCCATCCCCTTATGACGGCCATTATGGAGTGTGACCCGCGGATGCCCCTGGTCCAGGTACATCTCCAGTTGGGACTCCACAGCATCTTCACCAACAAAAGAACAGTGAATTTGTGGATTCACAGAGTTGTGGTTGCTGCTAGAATCTTGTCCAATCAAGTTCTCAGTGGCCCCATTTTGGTGGACACTGACCCCTACAATTCAACTATTATCAATTTTATCAAAGGAAGGGCAATTGGGGCTGTAATGACGTCATCTTCCTATCATACGCTAAGATTTCTACAAGTATCCAAGACTTTGGAGAGAAGCGTATCCAGTCTGACGTGTACAAGCGCGGCCCAATCTTGTATTCTTTTGTTGGGGTTTTATTGATAGTTTCCTCATTGGGCGTCAATTATTACTCAGAAATATCAAACACCACAGATGGGTATGCCCACCAGACGGAGCTCAAGGCCATGCTAGAGGAGTAGGCCACACAAAACACCATGCACACAGTTGTACTGAGTGCGGAGATGGAGCAGCAGGAATGAGCTACCCAAGAAATCAGGGCTGCGGGGCATACCTGCTGGTCCTACCCCATCAACTACACCAACATGCATCTTGCAGATGTATGTCTCTACAATTTTGGTTCTGCCCTCAGGCGCTTTAAGCCTGCCACTTACAACAAACTATGCACCCAAATTGATAAGAGGTGTTGAAACTGCAGGCTCAACCCGCCAGCAAGGTTCCAACCAAGCGGGTTTGTGACCCGCAATCCAATTACCCAGTCACTCAAAGCCAGACCCAGAAGTCAACCCAGATTACCAAATCAATCAACATGAACAAATGATGATCCCTCACAGTGGATGCCTCAATTTGGCGCTTGACTCATTAACAGGATCAAGCCACCCCCTCTTCCATCCAGCCGTGTGATCACCAATCATGTTCCCTCTATCCATTGATTCACAATAGCTATATAATCACTATCTCACAATAAAGATTATTATCTATCCCCTAAATATTTTTCCCTTGTAACTCTGCTAAAACAGCACAGTTACAACAGGGGTATGAGCTTTTCCTTTCTGTGTCTGTCCAGGACTTATTTGATCTCATCATCTTCTATGCAAGTGATAGTGATATGTCCAGAAAGGACCCCCGTCTCCCCCATGCCAGTCCATCCCTTTTGTCAAGCCAGTATATGTGACAGAAGAAGAATTTGAGCAATTGAAGCAAACTGCTCTTGCTGCCCCTTCCCAGTCAACAAAACCTGCCTCCCCAATCCCCCCATCAAGCCACTTGCCTTCCAACCCTGACTCCCAAACCACCACCCATTTTCCTCCCCACTATCTCTGATGCCGCCCCTCTCACAGGCGCAGATGAAGGCGATGCTCATTCCGCCCATTCTCTTCCCTTCCGTCCTTTGATTAGTAAATAAGTCTTTTCTTTGTGATAACTTATTAAAATTGATATCTCTCTTTCAATTCACAATTAATAATACTTTCTTTTTACATTATCAACATTTCCCATAATTAAACCAATGCTATACATTTTACAAATATCTTAGAATTATGAGCATACATATTTTTCATCATCATTAATAAATTAAAGACAATAAACGTAAATATTGGATTAAAATATTACAATTAGACGTCAACTCTTGGTATTTTGATATTATGTATATAACTCAATGAATTTTGTTAATAAAATTCATTGTAAACTTGGCCTTTTTTCATTGTAATTTATTGAAATGGACTGTGTTTATATTAGAGAGTCATTAACACTTAGTACAAATATTGATACATAGTGCATTTTACAGCCTGTATATTTACCTATTGGTAATAATTTGATAAACTTTTCAGTCAGATTTTACGAGGTAATAATAATGTAATGTGTTAATAAATTACAGTTTACTGTCATTAATTGGCTGATTTTCTTTGCTGTGGCGATTGTGCATTTTCTGACATTTCCACAATAGTATCCAATTGGTTGGCTTCACATTCAATTGCACAGGCAATAGGAAAACAAGCCGCCACCCCAACCAAATCCAGTCTCAGGGTGGCGGCTTGTTTTCCTATCTCCTGTGCAATTGGATGTGAAGCCAAAAATTGAATACTAGTGCGGTAATATCAGAAAATGCACAATTGCCACAGCAAAGAAAATCAGCCAATTAATGACAGTAAACTGTACTTTATTAACACATTACATTATTATTACCTCGCAAAATCTGACTGAAAAGTTTATAGAATTATTACCAATAGGTAAATATACAGGCTGTAAAATGCACTATGTATCAATATTTGTACTAAGCATTAATGGCTCTCTAATATAAACACAGTCCATTTCAATAAATTACAATGAAAAAAGGCCAAGTTTACAATGAATTTCATTAAACAAAATGCAATGAGTTATGCACATAATATCAAAATACCAAGAGTTGACGTCTAATTGTAATATTTTAATCCAATATTTACGTTTATTGTCTTTAATTTATTAATGATGATAAAAAATATGTATGCGCTGAACATAGTACTATAAAAACCAGTTTTTTTGATGGAATTCAAACAATATGTCAACAATCTATAACTTAATCAACAAATTAGAAGCACACCTTCAAATGTTGTTGAGATAGAAAGAAATATCAGGGAAATAGTGACAGGGAAGCTGGGGGACAAGGGCCAGCCACTGATCCAGGCAAAAGAAGATGCTCTGAATAAATTGAGAAATATTATAGATGAAAAGAATAAAGAAAAGTACTTAATCTACAGGGAACAATTTTATCAAGTTTAAAGTTCAACAACGCGGCATACAATTTGTGGGAGTTCTGGCAGGGGGCCAAAGAAAACAACGAGAAGATCAAACTAATTGAAGGAACAGAAATTCAAAAGGAAATCAACACCAATGAAGAGGAAACCAACCAAATGGAAACAGATGAAAATAAAATACAAGCAAGAAGCAGAAGTGCTTCAAGAAATACAGAAGCTTTATCAAATGAAAACCAAGAAGAAGCACAAGTAGCAAGAAATATAAGAAAAATTAAGCCTAGAAAAATTAATGAAGAGCATCCAACGCTCAGAAGTTTGCTGAAGTGGCGCCTGTGGCTGAGGGGGCCACAGGGGAAACAATTAGTAAGTCTTTTTATGTTTTACTTATATTTATTTTAGTCATCACCCGGGATGGGGATGAGGTTGCAAAAGTGGCGGCTTTTACGCCAAGTTGGTTTTATGGGGGTTACCAGTCACTGGTGGCCCCTATAAAACAAATAAATAAAAACCAAATAAATAAAATAATTCAACAGAATATGAATAATTTTTTAATAGTGAAGCTCAAGATAGGGAATATCAACCACCCGCGGGGTGCTCGCCATGGATAAGGGAAGCCTACAAACTAGGATCAACAATTAAAATCAAAGGAATGAATGAAATTTGTGGGATATAAAACTGAACTTTGATGAATACATATATGAAAGCGTTCAAAGGTTCCCCTTCACAAATATCAACAAATACAAAAAAAATTTAATAAAAACCAATTTTCAAATAGGAAATTAATATCTTAAATCAGCCATTTTTAATGAAGTTTTTAAGGCACTATCAAATAAAGTTGGGGATGCAGTCCTTGTGAATAATTTTAAACCTTTATTTATTTCATTTTCAGAGGCCTGGGGGGCAGATTCAAGTCAGGCTCCCCCAGTACCCTCTTCAAATTCAGCCAAAAGTCCTATATTAATAGGTTAGTACAAACTTTCAAAAAAATTATGCATGTTCTCAGAGAAGTATACCTCACAAAGAATCCACGTTGCGGTGTACCTGGGAATCCTTCTCCACTGCATATTGAAAGCCAATGTCAAAAAGTTGGAAGATGTACCCATACAAATCAATATATGCTGCGTAGCCCTCAACTGACAGAAGACACCACAGGGATACAGGACAGTTGAGCACGTCCTATATGACTCATTTGCAATAGCAACACTATACAGGTACTATGTGCCCCCTGAAAAAAACCTGCTAGTTGATTTACTCACTGCTGCCTTTTATCAAACAATCAGCAACCACCGGGGTACAGGGCGCCACCCCTCTAGCAATCACATCCAGAGTTGTCCACCATGTACAGAAGAGTACATGGATCTAATTAGATGCATTAGCTGAAAATTTAATTTTGGGGTATAATTCCCCGAAATAATCATAACCCTTTGCAGTTAGCATCCCCCAATAAATATTTTCCTCTTGCAAATTAAATATTTTTTACTTTGTATATTTTAATACCAAATTTTTTAATATTTAAATGTGTAATATTAAAACTTTACTATAAAATTTTTAATATTCCATGTTTAAATATTAAAAAATTTAGTATCTAAAAGTTAATATTAAAATTTTAATAATACATATTACAATATTAAAATTTTTAATATCAAATATTTTGATATTGAATAAATCACAATTTAATAAAATTGTTATATTTTGATTATTTAAACTTTAAGATTTAACTTTTAAGATTTATAATTATAATTTTATTTTTGATATTTTAATTTTTATTTTAAATTTTAGTATGTAAATTATAATATTAATATATCTAAATATATTACAAGACATTAGTTAAAGTTGTGACCACGTCAAATATTAAAAATAAGTTAAAAATGTTTTTATTTATTAGCTTGTTGAGTACAGGTTCATTTATTACATAGATAAACATGGAGAATTGAATTTATCCGCATCATGCGACCCGCTCCACTATTGTTCTAAACAAATGATTGTTTAGAACTTGAATTACCTTTCCCTCATAATGTGATTTGATAAACATATTGGATATACTTGACCCGCGTCCTAAGTACTAATTAGTAAGCAATACATGAAAATCATTGGTGGTCGTGTTATGTGGCTATAGTGGCACTGAAATAACAAGTATCAGATGATGACATTCAAGGTCCAATTTGTGGCTTAAAAAAGCCAAAGTACCATCAACAATTCACAATTATTTAAATAAACTAATTTATTTCTATCTTTTTGTTAATTTATTCATTTGTTAGCGCAAAAGCCAATAATAATATTCAGTGCATTATAATAAAAATATTTGTCCTCATACCTAATATAATTAGTTTTACTTACCTTTTCTATGTATTCTTATATGTCTATAATACAATCAAACATCACATTATTATATATAAATAATAATTATTGAGTCCTAATAAAAACAAACTAAATAAAATTAAAACTAAACAAAACCCAGAGCGCCCATTTATCTGATTGGCTTGGAGGCCAGGGCTTTTGGGAGGAAGGATTCCAAGTGCTCATAGAAAGCCGCTACCACATTGGGTGGCATTGCAATTTGATGATCTCAAGAATGTTGAAGAGATCCTCAGTGTCCTGAGGGAGGCCTTGTTTCACCTTATTCTTGATCCAATCAAACACCTCCTCAATTTGATTCAGGAATGGGGAATATGACAGGAGGAAGAGAAGTCTCATTGGACAATTGGTAAGCCGGTGGCTGGAGGTGTGGCTGTTTTTGTTGATGGGGGAACTTGGACACAACCAGATCCACTTTGTGGAGCCCGACATTATCCAACACAACAATGTTGGTTGTACTGCTGTAATTGATCCAGAGATACTCCTTGACAACTCAGAGAAAATTGAGAAAAGTCCTGCTATTGTGAGAACCCTTGATTATTTGGTATTGGTCCAACCCACAAGGACCAAGAAGCGCAACCATTGAATAGGTCTGAGAACAGACAGCTGCACAATGGGCTACGCCGTCCTTGGACCCCTTCCCAACCCACCCATGCCTTGACCTGATTGAGGAGGAAAACAATTATTTGTCAATATAGAAGAACTGTACGTTGCCAGCCTCCTTTAGTGCCAGATATGTCTCGGCATAAATGTGTCAATCCTTGATGGTCTTTTCACTGTTCCTATTGTACAGAGAAACTCTGAGCACCTTCCAAGAGAAGCCCAAATCAACCATTGTTTTGTAAACAAGAGTTTTAGAAACAGAAAGCCTAAACTCTGTGGCAAGCATTGATTGGACAGTAAGTGAGTCCAGGTGGCAATCCTTGGCTACCCACTGTTTTATTGTGTCAATATGCACAGGCTGCAAGAGTTTTGGCTGCCGCTTAGCCTTGGTGGATTTGGCAATTCACCTGGTGTTTCCATACTTGGTGTCAGAAAATTGCAGACCATAGTATTCTATCATCTGCCAGCTGATATCCTAAGTCTTCTAACATTAGGAAAGTACAGAAAACCTGTGACTTTGGCGTAATCTTTGGCCCATAATATTTTGTTGTCATCATAAGTAGCAAGTCTGACAGGGCCCAAGGCCCAAAGGATTTGGGACAATTCTTCCTACTTCTGGATATAGGTTCATAAGTTGTCTCTATATTTTGCTATAGATAATTATACTGTATGACGACAGTATCATCTTTTGTTCTCCACTAATAAAGTCTAAAGAGAGGATCTCATTGAGGAAATAAGGCTTGGATCAATCATCAAGTGGTTAAGAAATCATCAGTCTTTTATTCTAATGGACTGGCTTTAAGGTGGCCCGCCTGCCTGCGTTTTATCTGAGTTAGCTCACAACGCTAAAGGAGACTGAAGTAGCATTAGGGCAACATGGCAGGAGGCCCAGCCTTTTTGGGGTGGTTTTAACGGAAGGCTAAATTGACATCTTCCACAGATTGGTATCCTTTCTGTCTACCTGGGCCACTTCCAGGGCTAGCTAGCCAGTGGCTGGCTACTAGTTCATGGAGATGATTGTTTCACTTAATCAGAGCTACTCTAATACAATAGGCTCAAAGCCTTTTATCTTAGAGTGGTTGGCCTGACAGTCCAGTCCATGTTAGACTCTTCTAGATGTAATGCAGATGACTGTTCATATGACGGCCCTCTTGTTCTAGGATTCATTTAAAGTTTTAGAATAGTAATTATATGGGAAGCATGTTTGAGGTGGTGGTTCAAGGTGGATTAATTAATGAGCAGTAATTGCATATACCATTAATAATTGTAATGCACAAGTAGGTTGATGCCAGGATATGATTTGATCACTGATTCCACAACCTGCGGCCCGCATTATTTTGTTGAAACCCTTCCCAAGAGCAATTAACTGCTGGCCCGCGTTATTTTGTTGAAACCGTTAATTAGTCAATATCCATAAATCCTGACACTTGGTGTTGATGTCGGCAATGTATCTGGCAGTGACACCAAATTGGGACGCAATATCCTAAACCGCCACTCCCTTGTTCATGCAGTTGAGGAGAACTTCACGCTCACTATCTGTCAACCGACGCTGGCCCTTGGCAGGTACCACGGCATCCTGACTAGCAGGCTCAACGCAGGGGACAGGGACCTTTGTGTAGAAGGTGGGATCACGCTTGCTCACAGTGGCGCTGTCAATGGTTGAATACACAATAGGCGCAGATGGCTCAACAGTGGTGGCCAATGGCTTGTAGGTGGTGTCAAAGATGCAGGGGCAGGAAGTAGCAACTCTTTGATCAAGAGTGCAGGGCCAGGTGACAACTGGGTACACGGTGGAGGTGTAAGTAACCTCAGTGTTCCCAGTGACCCTGGTGTAGGAGACTTTTGTGACAGGCCTTGAGAGTGGCTTCTGTCTAGGATTTAAGATGGTTGTTCTGGCTTGTGACGTGAGAGGTGGTTGGCTGGCGCTGACGCCTTGGGAGGCCTGTGTATTGGCATGACTCCCTTTGATTTGGGTTCTGGGTCTGTTCTTGGAACCTCTGGGACGCCCTTGTGGACAGCTGCCCCGTGGGCTGGTGCAGGAGCTGGTTGGGAATGCGACTGACGGTCCATAAAAATAAAATAAAAAATACATTTTAGATTAAATATGTATTTATTTGGAGTTATTGGTTTAGTTTTGGGTAGTTATTTTCTCTTGAGATAGCCTTGAATAGTAACAGAATTTCTATATCTGTGATTTGAAGTAAATAATATTGTATACTTTCCAGATTTGAATGATTTTAAAGTTTAATCACTTTTTTTGTCTAATTATGGTTATTGAGATTGAATTTTTAGTTTGATTTTAGTTGCAGTGGAGCTTCTTGATTTGGGTTGGTGTTTCCTAGTGTGCTTACTGTACATTCAATTTAATTTCCAGTTCCTGCAATTAATATCTGAGTTTACTAGTGGCATTCAAAAGTGATTTGAAATTTGGTTCTTGGATTTGACAATCCCGCAATTTCAAAAAACATATTAAACTTAATGAAAATAGTTGATGGATTTTAACGCTTCAAATTTGATTCCAGTTAATTCATTTTGTCCATTGGAAATATGCAGTTTGACTTGAACTTTGCAAAGTGTTTATGAGTTTCCGCGCTTTCAAAAATTCAAATAAATACTCAAAAAAATCAATTTAATTAAAAAAGGCTATCCCACAAAAGTGATTCAAATTTTGGACCAAGGATTTGACAATCCTGCATTTTTACGTTCAGGTTCTGAATTTACAGTAATAATAAGTTTTATATTGAATTACATAGTAACTCACACTTAAATTATTAGATTGCCGTTAGCCACCAATCCATTTATTATATTTAAGATGGATTAAGTGCCACAGATAAATTTATAAGATGAACATTACAACACTCTGCTATATATGCTGTGCCTATTTCTATATATTAATTTAATAAAAAATATTTTTAAGTTTGCTATCATTATTTTCTTGTTGATGGTTCAGTTTTGCTATTAAAAATGAGTTTGGCTTAAAAAGTGTCAACATTGACACTTTTACGTTGTGAAAACAAACTAATAAATAAAATAATGTTTACTAGTAAACGTAAAGGAAAAATTGGGTTAAATTGAGTTTTTTATTAAGCTTGATATTAAACTGTGTCAAAATAGCCGCAATTTTGTCGTGTTTTCTGGGTTTGTACCCCTGAGCGCTTTAAAAAATGGGAATTAAGCTAGCGCAACTAGCAAAAAATATAGTAGATTTAAATTTTTGAGTTGACAGAAACCATGCTGACAAAGTGTTGACATGGGCGCTGTTGCTAACTATGTACCACTTTCCTTCATAGCTGATTGCTTCTGTGGCTATAGTTCTTGCCAAGAGATTGGCAATGAGTATGTTTTCCAGGGTAAACTCAGAGTAGGCTGGGGTTGAAGGGTACTCAGTGAAATGTACGGGTCCAAATGATGATCCAGGTGGACAAAATAACATGGGCAAGAGGTCTGTGGGGTTGTCAGTAGGAGTGGTGGGGGCCTGTGAGTCTGTGAGACTGGAGTAAAGATGGTAAAATACTAAAACTAAATCAGGTATAATTTGAGTGAACCAAAGGTTCCTTTAACTTTATTATCAGAATGGCAATACTGCCATTCTCAACATAGCAGGGTTCTTATACTATCAAAATGTGTGTCTCCAAAACTTGCAAGCTTTAGGTCTGTGGGTATTCTTTTAACAGGACCTTGGCATTTGAGGGGGGCTTCACAGGCAGCTAGTTATGAGTTGGCTGGTGTTGAATGTTGTGAATAACAGCATTCACCATGTTTCAATTTTGCCTTTGGTGGGCCATTTTGAAGACAAATCTCTTGTTTTTGCTTTTGACTCTCAAAATAAACTGGTTTCTGCATCAGGAAATATGATTGTTCAGTTTCCTGACTCTGCGCAACTCACCTGCTCCACTCATGCTTGTGGCAAGTGATCCTACTGTCCTGGTAGTGTTTTTTGGTATTCCTAACCACTATATAACCCATTTCCTATTTTACCAATAAAATTAAGTTCTATTCACATTTTTGTTTTTGTGTCTTCTGTACTTCTGCGCCTCTCTCTCTAGCCACACCTAGTAGAGATTATTCATCCAGGGCCACAAGGTAAACACATTTACCTTCCCTGTCATCTAACCAAGACTTAGTACAAATCCAATCCTAAGGTTAGGATTCCCTGTTGTGTATCTGTGCTGCGCCTCAGAACACAACAAAAATGGTGCTCACTACAGGGGCTGTAAGCCCATTGGTTATCCCTTTTGCATCTACGGTTTCAGGTCCCTTGCCTCCGCCTATTTGGGAGTCAACCTTGCCTGAAATTACCAGCCCTCCTATTGAGGAAGACATCGCCAACCTGCCTATTGTTGCTACTGTACTGAACCCTGGGAATGGTCCCCGCCTAGATGCTTACCCAATGGGTACCCCTGACTTGGAACAAGTCATGGCAGTAGCCCTTGGGATAGCCCGTGAAGGAGCCATCCCTTGCCTTCAGCTACAGTTTAGCTGTGCCAAATACTATGAGTTAATTGTGGCCCCTCAGTTTCCACAACATCTCCTCTCAGCAGCTGGCTCCGCTGAACACCTGCTGTCATCCTTTGTACAGCCCGCCTTGGCCCACCACCAGATGGTGTTGGGACTCCACGTTCAAGAGATCTTGTCTCTACAAGCAGCTGTTACCCATCATTGGGACCAGTTTGTTGCCTAACAACAATGGATTCATTCCCTGTTCTCCCTGGTATCTGACAATCAGCATGATTTGGTCACCTCTCAAACACATTTAGTCAATTCTATTGAGCAAATGCGCCAGTCTATCCCTGAGTACGTTAGGGAGCGGCTACATGAGTTTCACCAGTTAGAACAACCCTGTAAAACTCAAGTAGACTCCACCATAAACGCTTATCTCACCAAATTTGAACACCTAGTGCAACAGCTCAATGCATTCAGTGTCTATTCCTTTGAGCAATTGCAACAGGTAGCTGACCTTGCCGCCCAAGGTCTAAATGAACTCAGTGCGGAATTTATTCAAGAGAGAGCTACCACTGCTGCTGCTATAGCCAAACTTCAGAGTCAGGTAAATGAGCTGTCTACTCCCAAACCTGATGTCCCACCTTCTCCTCCTGCTGATGATCTGGTGGACAGAGAGCAGAGGATCTGGGAGGCCATCTGAGAATTATGCACTTCCACTTGTAGCCAAGGATGTCCTACTGAAATGCCTCAACCTGACCACCAGGTTCTTGCACTGACTGCTCGGGTCGCTGAACTACAGCAAGAAGTTGCAGATTTACGTGAGGTAGTGACAGCCGTTGTTAACTCACTTGGGGTTAACAAGGAAGATGGCTGTTGTCCTGGTTTGGCGGGGGCTCCTCAAATCCACTGTGCTAGGGAGTTGATTGCCCTAGCTAATGAGGTGGACCATTTGAAACAAGATCAGACTGAGTTGTACAGAGACTTACAGGAGATGAGTGAGCTGATCAATTTGGTAAACAACACATTTGCCCCCTGCCTATCAGTGGGGCCATCCCTTACTTTGCGGCTGGCTGAAATGTCCTTGATAGTAATAGCACAGGGTCAGCGCCTGGATGTTACTGAGCGGCAGACCACCCTAGCTAATAATATGGGCACCCACACTGCTGAAACCTTGACTCCCTTGAGGAAAGTGTTTGCCAGCTGTGGGCCAGACAGCCCCCCACCAAGTCTGAAGCAGAATTCTCCTTGCGCATAAATGTACTTGATAGCAGCAATGGTGGTCCAGCTCCCAAGGCACACTTCAAGCCTACTTTTAAGCAAGTCTTTGATCCCAAAACCTCAACTATTGCAGCTTTCTTAACTATTTATGAGACTGCCATGAGGCGAGCATCAGATGAGGTTAAGAAGGAGCACATTCTAACCTGTCTACACCTAACCTGTCAAGAAGTAGTCGTGCCAGAGCTGCCCACCATTGAGACCTGGGAAGACATGAAACAGCTTCTGATTGACGAGTTTGGTGGTGACCTTAGCCTGGATGTAAAGAAGGACACATCCATGCATATTGCTTTCAAGCCTAAAGTTACGCTAGCTGAGTTTGCAGACAGATTCTACATGGAAGGACAGCAACTGATAACAAGCAGACAATTGACGGCGCATGAAGCGTATATGGCCTGCACCCAGGCCCTCAAGGTGAATCAACTCCTGTGTTTTCATTTCAAGGCCCAAAAAGCTATGCTGTCCTCCATGAAAAGTATAAAGACACTGCTACAGGATATGCATCTTACCCATTCTGGGGCAGTTGTTTGGGAGAGTCGTGTTGCTTCCAACTCTGGATCTTCTTCTTGCGGCCCTTGTATCCTCACTATGAACTTACAAAATCCTCCTCAACATCAGGGTTGCCACAACTGCTTTCAGATAGGTCACCACTCTTGCGTCTGCACCAATCTGCAGGTTGAAGGAGCTGATCCCAAGGATCAGTCGGGAAAAGAACAGTCAACCTAGAGGCGGAGACGCTCTTGGTTGACAATTCTTCCCAGTCTCCTTCTATACCTCTGCCTGCTACTGACTCTGAGCCTGCTGATGATGAGGCTCCTCTTATCCTCCTTCTGTTCCATGACATTTCTGATGATTCTGATGTGGATGAATCTGATGTTGAAGACCCTGATGCATACAGGTATTCTGTTCTTGCCGTCCCAGAGACTATTGCAGTTCCCTACAAGCTATAATCTGGGAAGACTACAACTACCATCAAGCCCTTGTCTGAGGCCAAAGTGTTTGTCTCCTTCCCCTATATTACTCAGGCAAAACAGTCCCCTGTATTAGTGGAATCATCAGAGGAAGCCGCTGAAGTCTCAGACGCCATTTTCAAGAATGTATCTGTCTCACTCCCTCTCCAAACCGTATATAAGGAGTTCCCAGGACTAAGATGCATGATTGAGAAATGGGACAAGAAACTAGCTGAGGCACAGGATATCTTGGCTGTTCTGCCACCCTTTGGACGCACCACCACCCGGGTAGAGATATCTATCCAGAAAGTAAAAATCAAAGCGTCTTGGACACTGGTTCTCCTGTCAATGTTGTTTCTTTTATACTGGTGAAGAAACTAAGCTGGCCCCTGACCTCAACTACCATCAATCCTATGGCACTGCTGGTCTCTCCATGACTCGCACCATTGGCGCGTACTCTGCCTTGCCAATGCAATTTGGTAAACTCCTGTGGCTGTGCCGGCTGTTGTTCTAGAAAATGAGAGCTACAACCTTTTGGTTGCTACCCAGTTCCTTCAGGAATATAATGGGATCATCAACCTAAAGGATGGTTATCTTTCTATCCTAGGGTACAAAGTCCCTCTGATCTTTGAGGAGCCAATCAAAGTTCCTGGTAAACTTTTGAAGACATGTACACTGGAGTACCCCACTGGGGGTTTCACCCTAAAATACCAAACTCATTCTACCAATATGAAGTGTCCTCCCATGGCTTGTCCTGAAACTGAGGGAATTCCTCTCATGGCCACGTCTGCTGTCACCATTCCTCCAGACTCTCAGGCTATCCTAGACTCCCAGATATCATATGAACTACCTGAGCAGACTTTCTTAGAGCTTTACTCCCCTCCTTTGCTGGGGCAGAACAAGCCTTACCTTTGTCCTGGAATTCTGGACGTCTCTCACAAGGATCCTGTTCAATTACTAGTTGCCAACCTTACCGCGCTTCCTATGACTGTATCCAGAGGACAGGTTGTTGGTTACAGAAAGTTGTTAAATGCCCCTGACGTCTTGTCCCTTCACCCTTTTGGAACATTTCAAGACTTTAACCTACCCAAAAACGAGCCTCAAGTCCTATCTCTGTTCACTGCCCAAGACTTCCCTCTGTTGTCCCCGGTACAACAGAAAGAGGTGCTTGATTTACTAGACCAATTCTCAGACATCTTTGCTAAAGATAGCACTGATTATGGGCTGGACAAAGGTGTGATTCATCAGATTGACACAGGAGATGCTCCTCCCTTTTGTGCCAAGCCATATTGCCGCAGCTAGATGGAAGATGTGCAGGTTTCTAAGGAGCTCAAACAACTGCTGGACGCTGGACTGCTAGCTCCCTCTCAAAGTCCCTGGGCTTCTCCTCTGCTCATCTTAAAGAAAAAGGATGGGGGCCACCGGATTGTGATGGACTATTGGAGGTTGAATTCTCTAACCAAGAAAGATTCCTATCCCTTACCGCGCATTGATGACGCTCTTTGACGCCTTGGGGGTTATAAGTTTTCCTCTGCCATGGATTTGGCGTCTGGTTACTGGCAAGTTGACCTCTCTCCTGAAGACCATCAGAAGGCTGTGCTTATCACATCAGAAGGATTATTTGAACCTACCTGCATGCTGCAAGGGCTCTGTAATGCCCTGGCAACTTTCCAGAGGGCCATGGACTCCATCCTGTGTAATTTGAAGTTGTTGTGTGTCTTAGTCTATCTAGATGATATAAAAGTCTTCAGCGCAACTTTCACTGATCACCTAGCCCATCTTAAATAGGTGTTCATAAATATCTGAGAGGTTGGCCTCAAGCTAAAGCTCTCTAAGTGTGCTTTCTTCAAAGAACGCCTTGAATTCCTGGGCCATGAAGTAACCCAAATGGGGATTTTTCCAATGACCAAGAAGGTTGAAGCCAGTGACAAAATGCTTCTGCCCACCAACCTATGAGAAGTACAAGTCTTTCTGGGCATGATGGGTTACTATAGGCAATTCATTCCTGATTTTGCTGATACTAGCAAACCCCTGGTCCAACTGTTGTGTAATGTTCCTTTCAAATGGACTGCCAGCCAACAGTTGGCCTTTAAGACTCTAAAGCAGAAACTCAAAGAAGCGCCCATTTTAGTGTACCCCAATTACAATAAGGAATTCATCTTGTACACTGATGCTAGTGATCTTGCTATTAGGGTTATCTTGGCTCAGCTCAACAATGAAGGTGTGGACCACCCTGTAGCCTATACTTCCCGTGTGCTGAATAAGCATGAAAAGAATTATAGCATTACAGAGAAGGAGTGTCCTGCTGTGCTGCATGAAGTCAAACAATTCCGCCACTACATGTATGGTACCCATTTCGCTGTTGTCACTGACCACGCTTTGCTCAAATGGTTACAACAACTTAAGGAGCCTGAAGGGCGCTTAGCCAGATGGGCCCTCCGCCTGCAAGGTTATGACTTCACTGTGCTCCATTGTCCTGGGATTCAACATCAGAACACTGATGGGTTGTCCCAACTGCCCATCCTTGCCCTACATCCTGCTGAGGCAGACCATCTGTACAAGCTAATTGGCTACCCTTCTTCCTTAGAAAGTGAGACAGAAGAGGTTTGACTTGCCCTGTCCAAATTATCTGAAGACACCCTCATACGCAATAACCAACTCTTCAAGAAGGTGCAGGGTCAATACCTGCCATACATGCGCCCCAGTCTTTGCCTCTCCTTGGTGTCGCAAGCCCATAAAGAGACTGGCCATGGAGGCATTGCCAAGACCTTTGACTGGCTTCAGAAGAATTACTTCTGGGAGAATCTTTTCCTGTTGATCCCAGATGTCATAGCTAGTTGCCTTGACTGCCAACTTCAGAGGCCTTGAGCTGCTTCTCACGAGTTCAAATTTGTTCCCCCTCAACACGCTTTTCATACAGTTAGCATTGATGCTGTAGGCCCTCTCCCCCGCTCACATTCTGGATGCCGCTTTATCCTGATTGCTGTTGACCACTTCAGCAAGTGGGTAGAAGTTTGCCCTACTAAAGACATCACTGCTAAGACTACTGCTGCCTTCCTGCTGCAGGATGTTTTCTACCGCCATGGCTGCCCTCAAGTGCTGTTGTCAGACAACGGAACCAACTTCAATGCCAAACTTGTAACCTCTGTTGTTGAAGCTCTAGGAACTCACCAGTCTTTCTCTGCCCCCTATAATCCTTCCACCAATGGGGCAGTTGAGCGTGCCAACTTGACACTGGTTTCTATCATGAGAAAACTCACCTACTCTGACGCTGCCAATTAGGATCTATACTTACCTGCTGCACTCTTTGCCTATTGTCTGAGCAGGCATTAGATCACAGGGTACTCCCCCTTTGCCATGTTGTATGGGCGTGAAGCCACCACTCTGTTGCTCTTGGGGGTTCCCCTACTCTCCTCTGATAAGGCCATGAACCCTGACAACCACATCAAAGACTTAGTCAACCGCATCATTGATATACAGGCCACTGCCTACACTTCCGCATATAAGACTAAGGTGCTTGAGCTCTCTCCTGACAACGCTGGGCACTCCCCCTTGCCTGAGTTTGATGTTGGTGACCATGTCCTGTACTACCAACACCGTGTGGGTGGGCGCGCGCATAGGCTGGACTCCCTGTGGATTGGTCCTTTAGAGGTGACTTTCAAACAAGGATCTGAGTACACTATAAAGCTTCTCTCCAGTGGTCGTCCTTTTGCTTGCGTACACGCCAAGTTCCTCTGCAAGTATCACCCCCCTAAGGCCAATCTAGAGGGGGGCAATGATGTGAATAACAGCATTCACCATGTTTCAATTTTGCCTTTGGCGGGCTATTTTGAAGACAAATCTCTTGCTTTTGCTTTTGACTCTCAAAATGAACTGGTTTCTGCATCAGGAAATATGATTGTTCAGTTTCCTGACTCTGCGCAACTCACTCGCTCCACTCATGCTTGTGGCAAGTGATCCTATTGTCTTGGTAGTGTTTTGTGGTATTCCTAACCACTATATAACTCATTTCCTATTTTACCAATAAAATTAAGTTCTATTCACATTTTTGTCTTTGTGTCTTCTGTACTTCTGCATCTCTCTCTAGCCACTCCTAGTAGAGATTATCCATCCAGGGCTGCAAGGTAAACACATTTACCTTCCCTGTCATCTAACCAAGACTTAGTACAAATCCAATCCTAAGGTTAGGATTCCCCGTTGTGTATCTGTGCTGCGCCTCAGAAAACAACATTGAAGAATAGAAGTGGCAATACTCTATTTCCCTGTCTCTATTCCTTGTATTGCATGACATGGCCAAATGCATCATTAATTTAGTGCTGGGAACTGATGTTGACTGACGCTCATTGAAAGGTTTAATTTTAAGTTTAGTCTTAATCTCCTTTAGATAAGTAGCTACTTCTGCTTAGGTCTGGATTTTCAGTGATGTGCATTTGACTGTGGACAATGCTCCATTTAGGAAAGCTTCTTGTATTTGTGAGCAGGTCATGAAACAGCCTTTAAATTTGAGCCTGAAAAAATTAGGGCAGCCGGCCCGCTTGGCTAGCGGGTCATATTTCCTGGGAATTGGGGTTCAATTCTTGTTTATGACTTGTGCTAAGTACTAGACTTTAAATGCCATTCATGACAATACTTGAAATAAGTTAAATGGTGATAAAATACACAGAAAATAGATAGAGCTGGTAGGTTCTGAAGTGTGTACCAGAATTATTATGTCATGTTTGTCTTTTGGCTCAAAACATATGACAATACAAGAATGTGTCAAAAGTCTCAATCATAAAGAAGCTATGGTTTTTAGAAAAATGCAGAAATGGGTGGGTAGCTTAATACCTTAGAAACCAGAAATAGAAATAAAGGGACATTTAGATTTTTTTAGAAATAGAAAGAGAAAATAGCAAATTAAAGGGGTTAAGAATTTATTGAGAATATAGTTGACATATAGAACATTCCAAGTGACATATGAATATACCTAAGGGATACATGGATCAATGAGCCATAGGGAAATAGATGGTTTGGTATGAGACAACCCTAAAAAAGAGCTCTCATAGTTTTTAAGATCAAGTTGTGGGTTGAAAGTCTGGGTGCCACTCCTTTGGTTGGTTGGAAAAAGACTCAAGCATGTCAGGATCAAATGAAAAAGGATATTCACCAGATCTCAATATCAAACTCATCCTAATGGCTGGATTCATGACATTTATACTAGAGTCAGAAAGCTTTTATAAAGTTTATTAAAACTATTTGACAAGGGATAGTGAGCTTCAGATTTGTCTCTAATCATAATTTTTCAAAGTCTAAAATGCTTATGGATTTAGGCCAAAACTTATCAGGTAATTTTAAATGGTAAAATTATAGATACAATATACAATCAAGACCATGTATAACTCAAAAGTATTGAAATTCACAGGTATATTGTTAGGGTAAGGCTACATATCAGCTTGTAGTTTTTTATAAAGATAAAAAGTGATTAGCCCTATCAGCTGGACATTGACGTAACATATTTGATTACTCCCTCTCAGGGAATTAACACCCCAAGTAAATCACCAAATTGCTCATTGAATGGCTCACTGGCCGTTCAATAAACTGATGGCACCATTATCAGTCAATCATCTATGACAGGCATCACTCAATCCAGGTCCTAAATGGAACACAACTTGATTAAGCCTCATGACTCAAGAGGAACATTACTCATAATAGCCCCATGACCTCCATGGTGTACATGGACAGCATGTGGCTTGTGATGATACTATATATTATTTTATATTCATATTCAATAAAGTATCATTCTCTTCTTAAATCTTCCTCTTATTTTGTTTATTACACTTCCCAGAAGTATAAACTTGACAGTGGTAGCACAGGTAAGTTATCCATACCTACCCAACTCAAAGGAAAAATTCCTCCCAAGAAAAGAACCCAAACAATGGTACTCCCTAACAGCTGGAGAGATTAAAAAGTAGGACAAGATGTTCCTGCAGATCTTGTCATCTACAATAACGTCCTTGTGCCCATTGATCAGTACAACGCTCTCAAAGCCCGCAGACTGTTTCCCACCACATCAACTACAACAGTGCCTCTGAAGCCTGAGATACCCAATATTGTGTTTCAACGCTTACGTACTGCGGAAATTGGCGCCTTCACAGGACTAAGCCGTGAAAACACCTCTCTTTGGATCAACTGCACCGAGAGTAAGTTTGAATAAGTAGAGTACCCCCAAAGACTCTGGGTCAGTAAGATTGCCCTTTGCGTCACAGGAACTGCCTCACGTTTTGTAAACAAATGGCTAGCCCAACACCCTGACCAGAAGGAAAATTGGGAAGTGTTCAAGGCTGCATTCCCCAAAAAGTTCTCCATGAAGAACTTGGACGTGGTGATCATGACCAAGCTTCAAATCTTCAAAATGACAGGAACCATCAAAGAATACATTGCGGTATATAAAGGACTACACAACTGTGCACCCAACACCATCAACTTTGATGAACCTGGGCCGTAATAAGACTTCTACAATGGCCTTCCCACACACATTAGACATCAGTTTGAGATTATTTGTTGCAAGAACCTTGAGGATGTGTTCTTAGAAGGGAAAGCGCGCAGCTCAGAAGTCTGAAAATCTACACACCACCAACAAGTGTAAGGAAAACCTTGCGGCTAAGAGAGAACCTCGCCTCAATAAACAAAACAACCAAGCCAACAATACCCATCCTCAAACTGGGAATCACACTGAAAAAGCCAACCAGGCCAGCACCAAAGATACCAACAAGGAGGGAAAAGCTCAGGGGAGTGCTTAGGCAAGCCACCCTCCCCCAACTCACAAGACTTGTACAGAGAGCAGGACATGGATTCAATCACTATGATCCAAGTACCCACCAGTGATCCTCTACTGTTTGCCACCCAAACTGGAAATAAACTCCTCACTTATCATTTCTGCTTTTGCAGATATCAGGGCACAGCACTATTTGACACTGGAGCGGATTAATCCCTCATCAACAGAACTTCACAGACCTCATGAAGTTACCTACCACTTGAAGTAGCGTCAAGAGGGTCATCATGGCGGTCAACCAAAGCAAACCAGTCATCCAAGAGGAAAAACCTTTTTGTGCCCAAATCAGAGATGTACAAACTACACTCAGTGGCTCAATCATACCAATCCCCAAGTATGATCTCATACTTGGCCTGGAATGGATGAGAAAGACAAAACCTCATAAAGACTGGGGTAGTGTCACCCTCACCATACAGCAAGGAGAAGTACACCACCATGTATACCCAACACATCTTGACAATCTCATGAGGGACCACATATTTGTGAAAATCATGGAAACAGGAGAAGAAACTGACCCTAGCAAAATCAATTGGAGCACCTTTACGTACAAGGTTATCCACTTCAAAAACACAGAAACTTAACATCAACAAAACCCAATTAGAAACCAGCTAGTCAATGAGTTTCCTTCTGTATTCCAAGAAACACTACCTGGGTTACCCCCTGATTGGGGTATACAGCACAAAATTAACCTAAAAGGGAGTGTACCCAAAGCATAACCCATCTACTGCCTCATACCACAAGAAGATGACATCCTAAAACCTTACCTTGATGAAGCACTCAAAAAAGGCCTCGTTAGACCCTCAAAATCACCTTTTGGTGCCGCTGTCTTCTTTGTGGCAAAGAAAGACAGAGGACTCTTCCTGGTCACAGACTACAGGGTCCTTAATGAGGTCACAGTTAAGAACATTTATCCCTGCCCCTCATTTATGACCTTTTTGATGCCCTGGGGGGGTCCCAAATCTTCACAAAAATTGATTTGACAGCAGGTTACCACCAAATTTGCATGAAACCTGAAGACATTCCAAAGACCACATTTCAAAAAAAAGTATGGATCCTTTTAATGTGTTGTCCTCAATTTTGGCATGACAAATGCTGTCAGTACTTTTGCAACCTTCATGAACAAATTTTTCAAGGAACACATTAGAAAAAGAGCAATTATCTACCTGGACAACATCATCATTTATAGTCCCAACCTGCAACAACACTGGAAAGACATCTTCTCAGTTCTCTGTATCCTTGAAGAAAACCAATTGATTGCCAAGCCATCCAAATGTGAGTTCTTCTCAACTGAACTTTCACTCCTCAGTCATATCTTTCAGGAAGCCAGTCATAGGTAAAGGCATTGGGCAGCTTGGGGTGAGGTGCAGCCGAGCCGGCGGGTAGGGCCCACCATATAATGGGTGCTAACTTGATAATATAAGATACAGATTTCCCGAGTATGGACCAGGGTCCGGAGTTGGGGACCACAGAATCCACCAATCCTGTCAAAGTAATGTAGAGTACTACAAACAGTTGGGTAGAGGTGGTCTTGGCTGCGGTGGTAGGTTCCAGTGGGCAGTCAGGTCTTGGGGTTAATGGTGAAGTCATGAGAACAAAGTACGCTGGTAGGTAGTTGTACTTGTCTTTGAACAATAAGAACAGTATCTCAACTCTCTTTCCTTCACGTCCTATGTATTCAGTTTCTCTAGTCCTTGCCAAGGAATCAGCAATGATGATGGTCTCCAAGTTGTACTCTGAATAGGCCGGGTTAGGGGGTATTCAGTAAAATGCACAGGTCCAAAGGGGGCTCCTGGGGAACGGTATAATGCCTGGGGTAATTTGGCAGATTGGTCTCAGGGGAGTGCAGCGGCCTGGCAGTCTACTTGATTGGAATTAAGATGGAAGATCACTAAGACTAGATAGGGTAAGATTTGTTTGATCAAAGGTTCATAAAACTTTATTATCAAAAATGACAATGTGGTCTTCACCATACCGCCAGGGCATTTATACCCTGGGACTTCGCTTCTTCAATTTTTGCAGGGTTCAGGTTTGCAGACAAGGAACTGGCAGGGCATGGATCTTGGCTTAGAGATTGAGGGCGGGAGATCCAGGTAGCGCCTTCTCTGGTGAATAGAAGTGGCAATGCTTTGTTCCACCGCCACTGTTCACTATATCACCTGAGTAGTTCAATTGCACTACCCTCTCTGAGCAGAATGCTGACAGTTGATGGTGGTCATTGGCAGAGTTAAAAATAGGTTTTGTTTTAACCTCCTTAAGGCAAGCTGCAACCTCTGTATAGGTTTGGGTCTTTGGTGGCTCAAGATTGGCATCAATCTGATGACCATTTGGGGAATTGTCCTTGGGAGACTGGCGGGTCTCAGAGTAACTCGTCAACTTGGGTATGCAATTTAACAAGTGGGCAATCTCCCGTCCACTTTGTGTGACTTGAGTAGTCTTTGGAGGGTCAGGGTTTGATTCCAGGGTTTCCAATGTTGGTTTTGACTCTCCAGTATTGGCATTGGGCAGGTTGGCAGTAGGTCCTTCCACAACCTCTGTTAGCCAGGTTATATTTCCTTTGTTGGTATGGGTCTTTGTTGGCACCAGTTTGGCAGCAGACTGGCAACTATTCAGGGAATCCTCCGTAGTAGGCCGGCGGGTTGCGGAGTAATTTACCAATTTGAGCCTTTGACTTAATGAATTGGTGGGACCTGGACTGTCCTGGAGGGTTTGATCCGCCTTCTGGGAACTGGGGCTCAACTCTTGGGTTTTCAATACAAGTATTGAAATGTCATTCATGGCAATATCATCAGCAAGGACAGTATTAAACTGGATCCAAATAAGATATGTGCTATAACAGAGATGCCAGCCCCAAGAAACAAGGCAAACTCTGCACTTTCCTTGGAATGGTAGCCTATGTACACAGGTTCATCCCTGACTGGGGCGCCCTAACAGCTCCTTTGTCAGCCATCACCGGGAAAACAACCAAATTTGTCTGGACACCCTTGCAAGATCAACATTTCCACCAACTAAAGAAACACATGGTTACCGCCCCCATCCTACAATACCCGAACCGTGAGGGCATCTATGAGCTAGAAACCAACGTCTCTGATTATGCCATAGGAGGAGTCCTCTGTATCTAAACAGCCCAAAAGTACTTCCTTCCCATGGCATATGAATCAAGGAAGCTATTGGACAGTAAACAAAGATACCCCATACATGATACAGAATTGGTTGCCATCATACACTGCCTCATGAAATGGTAATGCTATCTGGAAGAAGCCCAGACGTTCAAAGTACTCACTGGCCACAAGTTGTTGATTTTCTTCAAAACACAACAACACCTATCAAGAAGACAAGCTGAATGAATGAGTCTCATACAGAGATACCCCATGCAAATTGAATACAAGCCAGGCAAGAAGATGCTTACTGCAGACGCCCTATCAAGGCTATACAATAAACACATCATTTGCACTGATGGCAACCCCAACTGGCCCATGTTAATCATGGGGAATCTCCAGGAAGGATTTTCACCTGGCACACCAATGAACATCCAAGAGAAAGTCCTCAAGAACAAACATCTGTTCAAAAACGTATATGGTACTCTCCACTGAATCCTTCCAAATGGTGACACAGTACCCTACGTCCCGTCAACACAAAAGATTGACACAATCCTCCAATATCACAGAGACCTGGGACACACCCGTAGCAGAAACTTGCATGAATACCTCAAGACTTGCTACTGGTGGCCCAACATGCTAGATGATATCAGAGAGGTACTGGAACAATGTGAATTCTGTGAGAAGTACACCCAAACCAAAGTGCCACCCAAGTCAGTAGTACCTGTATCCATCACACAACCCTTCAAGGTATGGTTGTTGGATATTGTGGGACCTATGCCCGGTGAAAGCAAAGGCAAGAAGTACATCATAACAGCTATTGACTATGCAACCAGATGGCCCATAGCGCAAGCTACAAAAGAGCACAAAGGCAATGACGTGAGACAATTCATTGGCAAATAGATCATAGCAAAGTTTGGGAAACCTGACCTCCTGATCACAGATGGAGGCACTGAACTTAAAGCTATTGACACCAATATATACCTCACCAAGAATGGGATAAAACATGTCACAGTCAGCCTATATCACCCACAAGCAAATGGACATGTAGAACAACTAAATGGCTCTCTAGTGGAAGCCCTCAGTAAGTTATCTGTCAACAATCCAAAAGCCTGGGTTGATATGCTACCAACTGCCCCTATGGTCTGCAGAACACAAGTCAACCGCAATACGGGCAAAAGCCCTTATGAACTCGTCTATGGTCAGAAACCCTCACTTGTCATTACAACCACAGGACCACAACTGCCGCTTCCAAAGAAGATACCAGACAGTAATGATCCCAAGGTACTACACGCCAGAAAAGACCAAGAGAGGATGGAACGCCAAAGGGTCCAGCGGGAAGCAATCCCATTACAACAAGAAAGGTTCCAAGTCGGGGACAAGATCTGGGTCATCAATCATGATCAACACAAACTAGACCCAGGACTAGGTGGACCAGGCATTGTCATGGAAGTTAAACCCAACAATACCTACATGATCAAAGGAATTAGAGCTTGAACCGAACTGAAATGTATGCACCACGACCGGCTCCGCTTGTGTAAGGCAAGAACAGCCCAGCGGAATTCAAGGCTCCCTGTGCCCAACACCAAACTGGATCAATACCAAGCCCGCATACCAGATACTCTCAAGAAAATTCCCAAGGCTCTGCCTTCCAGTACCCCAGGGGGAGATGTCGCAACATCTTTGATTACTCCCTCTTGGGGAATTAACGCCCCAAGTAAATCACTGAATGGCTCACTGGCCAGTCAATAAACTGGTGGCACCATTCTCAGTCAACCATCTATGAGGAGATCACTCAATCCAGGTCCTAAATGGAACACAACTTGATTAAGCCTCATGACTCAAGAGGAACATTACTCAGATAAGCCCCATGACCTCCATGACGTACATGGACGGCATGTGGCTTGTCATGATACTTTATATTATTCTATATTCATATTCAATAAAGTATCATTCTCTTCTTAAATCTTCCCCTTATTTCGTTTATTATACTTCCCAGAAGTATAAACTTGACAACATAATAACAACATTAGTATTTTAAGTTTTTAAATGGTATAAATCTCCTTTATTTTTAAAGAGGAAGCTGGCTTAACTATGGCTTTTAGATTTTAATAAGGTTGTAGTATCAAATATCATGTGCTATTGTTGTAGATTCAGTGAGTACTTTTGAATCTCATTATGTAGGTTGAAGGCATTGATATAGATGTATTTAATGTTCCAGATGACCCTTGATGGCAGGACCAACAGCATTTAGATCAATTAAAAAGGTATCATGCCCATACATAGCATCAAGTTCATAAAAGTGGACCCAGGGATTTCCAGCTTTGCGGAGACAATCAGCTATTTCCTTTTGCTGCCAGCAAGGAAACAGGATATCAGACTGTACTCCCAAAATCAGGGTTGGGATAGATTTTATAAGAGATAACCCAGCAGTTAATTTATCCTGGTCATCAACAGTTACAATTCTATCTTTTGTCTGCAGTGAGGTTTGTTCAAGAGCCGAAAGAGAATCTGCAGAAAGATCAAACATGTCCATAGCTTTGGAGATATACAGCAAAGAGTTGGCATCATAATTAAGACAGAACTTTTCACTCTAGAAGGGTCAGTGGATAAACCATTTGGCTCCAACCTGATGATCTAAGTATGTCTCAATTAGAAAGTCAGGACAGAGAGCAGGCGGCGACTCAGGCTCTGCTCGCTTTCTTCCAAATCTTTGTTCCCATTCTGGGCCAGAACGATATCTAATTTCAGTTTTAAAAACTATTTATAAAAAAGTACGTTATGGTAGCAATTTCTCTAGCAAGCTTCATTCCGACATGAGGAGGGATTTTGCCATAATATTCACCCTTGTTCCAATTGGGGTCGGTCATCAGAACTAGTCATAAGAGCAATATACATATAAACCCCTTACCTTGGCGCTGACAATGTCTGAGTGCAATTGAATATGGATGTGAGCGAGCACAAGAAGAAATAGTCACAATGCGTTTAACACGATCAGTAAAAAGAACTCCAGCAGCAAGAGACTAAATCGTAATAAACATGTGATGTTTGAAATAAAGAAAAGATCATTTTTTAAGAACGTACCTGCATTCCCCCCATACTTGCGCCAATTGAGGCATGGATGCTTTGAATGCCAAGAGAATCCAAAAGGCGAAACTGTGCTCTTATCATATCGAAGATTGTCAATATTGGGAAGCGAGTGGCATATCTTTGCCTCTCGGTTGCATCAATATTATTGGTTTCTTTAGAAGATTCACCCGGCCTTGGGCCCATGAAGCTACTTGGGCCTGTTGAACCATAACAGCCCCCCAAAACATTTGTACATATCACAAAAAATCTGTTCGTATCTATGGCAAGACCTGGCCCTGAAGTTGAATTGGTATCCATATCTAGGTTTCAATCTACCTATGAATTTTTCCCACCAGCCAGGGTGTGAATTATCAGCATGTGAGCGAGCATGTGAAGAGGCAGATAATCCAGTATGGATTAGAATAGCGTTTGATCTATCGGCATTTAGTTCACCCCAAGTCTCATACGCGATTTCGAAATCAGGAAGCTCAAGGCCATAATCAAGCTTTAGTGGAGATGAGTCTCTATATGTTTTGTGTCCCTTTGCAACATGATTATAACTTGGTTCGGGACCGCCAAAAAGAGCTGCATTCTTTTTTTCAAGGGCTTCCAAGCAAGGGAAGGATAGTGTTTCGAAGTGACTCTTGCTACACTCTTCTGAGTTGCTTGGGAGCGAGCATGCTTGCTTTTTAGAGGCATATTGACCTAGCAAAGCTGAGGACTATTTAAAGGAGTATACTTACGAATTCCATATATTTTATTGAACAGAGTGTTAAAAGTTCGTTTAAACCTAAACGTAGCCAAACCCCGAGGGTAAATATTTGACATGGTATGTTTAAACAAGTAGGCTAAGGCTAAAACAATTCGACCTAAATTTACAGGAGCTTATAAATAAAGATTGTTGCGGAAAGTGGGTTTAAACTTGATACAATTTAAACTTGATAAAATTGGGTATATCAATGTCGACGCAGTCATGCATGTAAATGCAATACTGTATTAATAGCGATATAACACGATAAGTTTAGAGTATGATATCAGCTAGGATTATATATTTTATTTCGGAACCCACCAGTTGTAGGCTTTACATGAGTAATTCCACAAAGTCAAATTGTTCAGCTTTGACGGAACCACGATTAAACCTTTGAAACATAGAACCATGACGCAACTCGATGGAAAGATGATACCATTTGGAAGGAAACTTGTTAAACGGTCCCCCGCCTTACGACAAGGTCTGCGTCAGACAGCTCTGAAATTACGTACCTATATAAGCTGCAAAACGCAAAATTCCACCTAAAACCTGGGCTGCATATTTTTCACCCCATCAGATATAAATGCTAAGCCAAAACTTGCTTGTTTTGAACAAGTGGGATTAAAATCAAGGAACCATGCTTTAACTTAATCCACTTGATTTGCAGATAAAGATGTACATCAAGATAATCACCAGATGTAGAATAGTAAGCTTGATTTGCCTGAGATAGGTCTAACATTTTTTCTTGAAACCAAAGATAAATTTTTATTCTTTATTTGCGCCTCTGAAAATGAAATTTATCAAATGGTCCATTGGTAGGATAAAAGGGGGAATTGCTGGTTGTGAGCCCCTGAAGTATAGAAGAGT
>QTSX02003087.1:0-115217 GCA_014839935.2 Entomophthora muscae | reverse complement strand
GCACCAGGGGTGTACAGGGTCCAGTCCAGCGGGAGGCCAGACATAATTCTGTCAAGGATTTGTTGGCCACAGCATGTGCGGGCAACAGGCGGAATTTTTTAAGATAAGGTAGGATGTATAACCTACCTGTGCTACCAATGTTGTAACTGTGCTGTTTTAGCAGAGTTACAAGGGGAAAATATTTAGAAACTAGATAATAATCTTTATTGAGACATAGTGATTATATAGTCATTGTGAATCAAGGATAACAGAAACATGATTGTGTTGATCACACGGCTGGATGGTGAAGGGGGTGACTTGATCCTGGTAATGAGTCAAGCTCCAAAATGAGGTATCCACCATAAAGGATCATCATCTGTTCCTGTTGTTGGTTTTAGAAATTCAAGTTGACTTCCTAGTCTGGCTTTGAGTGGCTGGGTAATCAGATTGCGGGTCACAAACCTGCTTGTTTGGAACCTTGCTGGAGGGTCAAGTCTGCTGTTTTGATACATGGATACAATTCCACCATGGGGCCATAATAGAGATATGAGAGCCAACATGGACAACTACATAGCCTATCTGAGCTATTAAATAGACAGCAACAAAAAGCCAAAGTATGCTATCCAATAGAAGGGACTTCAGTGCTCTATATACTCACCAGGCCACACAGACTGTCATCCTGCTGATATTATATTTTATAATATTGGCTTTACTGTAAATTCAGAACCTGAACATGAAAATGCGGGATTATCAAATCCTTGGTCCAAATTTTGAATCACTTTTGCGGGAAACTCAGCTGAGGTAAAATAAAAATATTTAATAAAATCAGCCATTTAATTTGAATTTTTTGGTTTATTTAAATTGGCAAATTTTGAATCTCTTGAGCAGATAATTCAACTAACAAAAGATAAAACACAGCAAACAAATGTGGGATACATGAATCAGAAATGTGGGATTCTAATATACAATTTGAGATTTCCTGTATTTCAAACAAATCATAGACATCATGTAAAACTTATGTTTCAACTGAACCAATGAGAGTTCAGTATTTGAATTGGGGAAGACAACAGTCCAATAGAAAGGACAAGAATGAATAGAATAAGGTATTGTTTATTGTAGAATATTGTGATTAATATACTATATAAGAAAGCCACAAGGCCACAAGGGGGTGGCATAGTGGGGTGTTCTATGTAAGGTTTGAGGCCAAGGAATAACTTGTGTGGGGATCAGCAGGTCAAATTGGTAGCACTCCTAATTAGGAAGAAGTGCCTGCAATTTGATATTGCCACCAGATTGGTTCATGTCGTTAGACACGTCAAAGGACAACTCATTGAGTTCCCCCTGTGTATTGTAAGATACATTGGTAGGCAAGTCTGGAAACTTGGTTGCAACACCCCCCTTGCCCCCTGCTTGTTGTCAGACACCAAGATCAGAATCTGTGGGAGATCTGGGAAGGTCTGCACAAACAACCTTTGTGTGGGGATGGCATGGCAGGGGTGCAGGAAATTGTGGTGAAGCTTCTTGGTGTTTCCTTGGGCATCTTTGAGTTAATAGGTGTGATTGTCATAGAATGCAACTATCTTGAAAGGCCCTAAGTGGTTGGGTTCTACCTTGGCAGAATTGGGATTGAGGGTGTAGACGGGGTCACCTATAGCGTATCTTGCCTCAAGGTGCTTTGTCCCTCCTTCAATTTGTTTGTGTTGATTTCTCA
The DNA here is from genome assembly GCA_014839935.2 of Entomophthora muscae. Classification (NCBI taxonomy): domain Eukaryota; kingdom Fungi; phylum Entomophthoromycota; class Entomophthoromycetes; order Entomophthorales; family Entomophthoraceae; genus Entomophthora; species Entomophthora muscae. The sequence goes on along the minus strand of QTSX02003087.1, from coordinate 113,527 downwards.
GGCCTTGGCACGCCATTGATTTAGGGATGGAGTTGGCAACAGGGGGCTTTCCGGGAACTGTAGACTGTAACTTTCCCTGTTCAACTCCTGTCAGACTTTCAGGCGTCCCAAAGGCCAAGGCACTGGGGCTGAACCCAGTACCTCTGTTGATTATTGCTTGTAAAATAAGTAGAGTGGTGGGCAAGTGTTCAGTCCACGCGGTATTGGGGTGCTCCTGTGAGAGCTTGGCAATCAGTTGTACCAGTGAGCCATTTAATTGCTCTACATGTCCATTGGCTTGTGGATGTTAGGGGGTTGTGACTATCTGTTAGAGTGCATTCTTGGCGCAGTATGCCTTCATGACATGCCCAACAAGTTTGGGGCCACCATCTGTGATGAGGCGTTTGGGCCGCCCAAAGCGGGCCACAATTTCCTTGCCAATGAAGCAGATGATGGTGGTGGTGATGTGGTTAGTTGTTGACCAGGCCACTGGCCAATGAGTCAAGTAGTTGATGGCAGTTATGATGTATTTCTTCCCCAGTCTGTCTTCAGGAAGGGGCCCAACAACGTCAAGGGCCCACTGTTTGAAGGGTTCCATGGCTTTGATGGGCAGGACAGACTTTGGGGGTGCAGGTTTGGATGTATTCTTTTTGCACAGCACACATGTTTTGAGGAGATCCAATATGTCTTGGTGCATACGCACCCACCAAACCTTTTGTTTCATGATCTTGAAGAGGTTACATCTTCTGATGTGACCCAAGGTGCAGTGATAATGCAATATTGTGTTGCCTCCTTGTGTGGTGGGAATGTAAGGTGTCTCCTCACCTTTCTCTTCCCAGCGGCAGAAGTTGCCAGCATTGGTGGTGAAATGACTTTTGTTGTCCTTCAGCTTGGAGATGATTACTGAGTTAAGGCCTTTGTAACAATTTGCTTCAGGAAGGAGGTAAAGCATTGGCTAATATGGATCTAAACCATTGTCCCAGTGATGGACACTACATAGAGTTGTGAGAGGGCGTTAGCTGTGACAAGTTCCTTCCCAGGCTTGTACTCAATGCGCAACTGGTAGAGGGATAGATGCTCAACCCAGCCTGCTTGATGGCGTGTCAAGTGGGACTGCGTGTTGAAGTACTGGAGTGACTTATGATCTGTCAGGACAAGGGGTGGAAAGGTAGTCCTTTCCAGGTAACAGCACCACTTCTTGACACAGTGCACAATTTCCACTAACTCTTTATCATGTATGGGATAATGTTGTTCTAAATCAGTGAGCTTCCTGGACTTGTATGCCACAGGGAGGAAGATGCCCTTGTCAGTTTCTACCCATAGCACACCCCCTATGGCTCTGTCAGAGGTATCAGTCTCAAGTTTGTACTGGCATTTCTGGTTGGGAAACTTTAATACAGGTGCAGTTGTAAGCCTCTTCTTCAACGTCTCAAAGGCTTGATCTCTGGCAGGGGTCCAATGGAAGCGCTGTTTAGTGTTTAAGAGCTCAGCAAGAGGTGCAATTAGTTTCTTGCAATTGGGAATAAACTTGCGCACGTAGGCAACCATGCCTAAGAATGTACACACCTGGCTCACATTGATAGGAGGCGGCATGCTGGTGATTGTCTTGATTTTGGCAGGGTCAGACTTTATCCCTTTGGCCAAGATGGTGTGCCCAAGGAACAGTAGCTCCAACTTGAGGAACTTGCATTTGGAGGATTTAGCTTTTACCTGATTTTTCTAAAGGGTCTCAAGGACAGCACAGAGGTGTTGGAGGTACGTGGTTTGATCTTGACTGAAGACAATAATGTTGTCAAGGTACAATGACACATTTCCCAATAAATTCCTCAAATGCTTTGTTCATCAACATGGCAAAGGTAGAAGGAGTGTTGGTCATTCCAAAGTTCATGACTTGAAACTCAAATGACCCGTAGTGTATGCAGAAGGCAGTCTTTGCCTCATCCCCTGGTACAATGTGGACCTGGTTGTACCCTGTGGTGAGATCAATCTTGCTAAAGACCTTTGCACCTACAAGTGTGTCAAACAGGCCATCAATCAATGGCAGGGGGTACTTATTCTTAACAGTCACCTCATTTAAGGCGCGGTAATCTTTGACCAGGCAAAGGGACCCATCCTTCTTGGCTACAAAGAAGACAGCGGCCCCATACAGAGAGAGCAAGGGACAAATGAAGCCCTTGTCAAGTGCGTCTACAAGGTGCTGGCGGAGGGTATCATCTTCTTTTGGTTTAACATAATATAAGGGACGTGCTTTAGGTAATGATCCTTGGAGTTCTACAGCATGTTGGATCTCTCAGGGAGGAGGTAGTTAATCAAGTGTTTTTCTGAAGACGTCCTTATACTCCTCAAGGAGTGTGGCAAGTGCTGGGGGAGGTGAAGTGGTCAAGGGAGGGGCTGCAGAGGGTTCAGCGCAGATAACTTTGACTGAGCATTGATTAAAGTCTAGTTTCCCCCTTTAAATTGTACGAGCCTGTCTCTGTTATTCTGACAAACACAGTATTGTGAAGTAACTTGCTCAATTTGACAGGGTAAATCTGAAAACCCACCCCTTTTCTATTGAGGGTGATAACAGATGTGTACCAGTCAATGTAGGGACAATTGTGACAAAGCCAGTCAAGGCCAGCAATTATGTTGTGGCCAAGCCCTGCCATGATTGGCCCAGAGAGCCTAACCTGGGCACTCCCCATTCTCATAGAGAAAGGTACTGTATCATGGGTAATTGCCACTCTATGGGAGTCAGCTACTTGTACTGTCTTGAATCTGCTTGGCACGTGGTCTAGTTGTTGAGAATCAGCAAACAGCTGGTCAATCATAGTGTGGTTGGCCCCAGTATCTACCAATAGTTTGTGGGTATTCCCACAAAAACAGAAGGGATAAGCTAAGCAGGTTAATTTATTGGGAGAGTGGCTTGCTTGAAGCACAGGGTTGTCACTATGAATCTAGAAAACTTCAAAGGTTTCACCTTTGTGTACACTGTAGTCACAGGGATTTTTTGCAAGGAGGGATGGAGAGTGAGGGTCAAGTGGAGTTGTAGAACCTCCCGTAGCTACAACCCCCAGGCTTTTCTCTGGTCCTCAATTTGTGCTAGCTGAAGTTCCCCCTTGTGGGGGCGTTTGACCCCATTTTCCTGCTGGTGGGGTTAGCGGCGGCCCACTTGGTTGTGAGCACTACCAGTTATTGGACAAGGTTGAGGTGAAGCATCATGTGTATGGCAGAAGCCCATCAAAGCCTGGTTGTTGGCCTCCACAATGGCCTTGTAACAGTCATCAATGGAGGTGCAACAACCTATGGGGACCCACTTACAGATATGGGGCTTGAGCCCATTGATTATTAGGGTCAGAAGCATGGTAATTCCATCAGTCATGGCTTTGGGGGCGGCGGCAAGAGCTTTCTACCAGGCAACAAGGTATTTGGGGACAACCCAGTCTGGTTAATTTCCAGAAGGGGAGTTCCCACCACAATAGGCGAGAAGGTTTCACTGTAGCAGGACTTTGCGGCGTCCCTGAATGTTGCCCAGGTGACCTCAATTTCTTGGCTGGCCCAGTTGGTAAACTACACAGTGGCGGTCCCTGTGAGGCGCCCAGACACAGTAGCAATCCACATGGGCTCAGGAACTTGACAGATACAGAGGAAGGTCTTGTTGGAGTGAAGCCAACTGACAATGTTGGCTCCTTCAACCCCACCCGCAAAGGATTCCAGCTGGAGGTCAAGCATGCACTGTGAAAGGTCTGACTGGGACGGGGTGACACTGGCATCACATTGTCCAAGGCAGAGCCAATTATACACACTTGTAAGAACTAGCTGGTCTTGATAAACAATGTACCCGTTGGGATGTCCCCCTTGGGGATTGGCAAGAAGGTCTCTTGATGGGGAGTAGCCATAAAGCCCATACTCTGTCCTTTCTTAGGGGGAATTTTTCTTTTAGGTAGGCCATGAACCTACCACTGCTACCACTGTTGCAACTAAACCAATGAGAGTCCAGTATTTGAATTGGGGAAGACAACAGTCCAATAGAAAGGACAAGAATGAATAGAATAAGGTATTGTTTATTATAGAATATTGTGATTAATATACTATTTGGGGAAAGCCACAAGGCCACAAGGGGGTGGCATAGTGGGGTGTTCCATGTAAGGTTCAAGGCCAAGGAATAACTTGTGCGGGGATCAGCAGCTCAAATTGGTAGTGCTCCTAATTAGGAGGAAGTGCCTGCAATTTGATATTGCCATCATATTGATTCATGTTGTTAGATACGTCAAGGGGCAACTCATTGATCACCCCCTGTGTATTGTAAGATATGTTGGCAGGCAAGTCTGGAAACTCAGTTGCAACACTTAACAAATATGAAATTGTGGGATTGTCAAATCCAAGAACCAAATTTCAAATCAAGAATGAGGTGAATTTGAAATAAATATAATTCATGGGCGTCTCAAACAGGAAGTCACAGGATCTAGAGTGGATTTGTGTTAATTATTTCAGGAATCATAGGCATTCCCAAAAATTGCCCTATTCCAGTTTAGGACGGCTAAAATTTAGATCATAATATTCACCAACTTAACATACTTATTAATAAAGTTGACTAAAATATACACTCCTCTTTTTGAGTTTCATTTTTTTAATAAAAATTTATTATGTCTTCTTCTAACAACAACCAAATAAACAAGCTGCTCCCTGGCCTTGAAAAAATCATGCAAGGCTACACTGGGTCTTCCAATAGTGAAGCCTCTCTCTATGATCATTCCCAACCTGCATGCCCCTCCCCAAGCACTACCCAGAAATGTGTTCTTTCTCCTGCGTCCTCAAGCATGGCCCTGTTTGCCCATCACACACAGGCAGACACTAATCCAGATTGCATATCAACACTAGCATCCAGAATTGTCCAAGTGAGCCATGGGGTCACCCAGAGAAGCCAGAATCCAGAAACAGCCAATCACATGGCACTGTCTGGTTCCAAAGACAGACACATCCCTCTTCCAGCCAATCAGCCTTCAAGACGCAGAAGAAAATTGATCACCCCAGAAATTTTTCTTGAAATGGTTGAAAAGTGAGGGATGCTTATGTCCCTTGGGGAAATTGCGGTTGTGATGGGTTTTGCAAAGTCCACTGTGGCTGCAACCCTGCAAGCCCACGCCAATTGTGGCCCCCTACCAAGAAGACCCTGACCAATGTCTGTACTTCAACTGAAGGTTAAAAAGCCCACTCTCTCATGATGGCTATTATGGAACGTGATCCATGGATGCCCCTGGTCCAGGTACATCTCTATCTGGGACTCTATGGCATTTTCACAAATAAGAGAATGGTGAATTTGTGGATGCACAGAGTTGTGGTTGCTGTCAGAATCTTGTCTAATCATGTTCTCAGTGGTCCTAGTTTGGTGGATACTGATCCCTACAATTCAACCATCATTAATCTTATTAAAGGGAGGGGAATGAGCACGCACAATGACGTCATCTTCTTGTTGTATACCAAGATTTCTGCAAGTATCCAAGACTATGGAGAAAAGTGTATCCAATCTGACATTTACAAGCATGGCCCAATCTTGTATCAATTTGTTGCAGTTTTATTGGCAGTTTCTCCATTGGGTGTCAATTATTACTCAGCAATATCAAACACTGCAGATGGGTGTGCCTACCAGGCAGAGCTCAAGGACATGCTGGAGGAGTGGGCTACCCAACAAGCTGTGCACACAGTTGTAATGAGTGCAGAGATGGAGCAGCAGGAATGGGCAACCAAGGAAATTAGGGTTGCAGGGCATACCTGTTGGTCCTACCCCACCAACCACGCTGACATGCATCTTGCAGATGTATGTCTTTACAATTTTGGTTTGGCTCTCAGGCGCTTAAAGCCTGCCACATACAATGAACTGTGCACTCAAATTGAGAAGGGGTATAAGCTTTTCCCTTTCATATTTGTCCAGGACATATCAGATCTTGTCATATTCTATGCAAGTGATAGTGATAAGTCCAGAAAAGACTCCCACCTCCCCCACTCTCATCCATTTGGTTTTTCAAGCCCACATATGTGACAGAAGAAGAATTTGAGCAATTGAAGCAAATAGCTCTTTCCGCCTCTTCCCAGTCAACAAACCAAGCCTCCCCATCTCTCTCATCAAGACCAAGCCACCTGCCTTCCAACCCTGAATTCCAAACCACCACACATTCCCTATCACTACCTCTGATGCCATCTCTTTCACAGGCACAGATGATGGTAATGTACATTCCTCCCATTTCCTCCCTTACTTGTCATTTGATGAGCAAAATAAAACCTTTCTTTGTGACAACTTATTAAAATTGATATTATTTCTTCTGATTCACAATTGATAATATATTTTTTATTATTGACATTCCCCATAATTAATAAAAAATTTAACATTTGATGTGGTAACATATGATTTTTTGCATGAATATTTTTCATTATCAATAATAAATTAAGGACCACAAATGTAAATATTATATTAGAATATCACAGGTATGCATTAAATCTTGATATTTAGATATTATGTGCATAACTCAATGCATTTTTTATAATAAAATTCATTGTAAATGTGGCCTTTTTAATTGTAATTTATATAAATGGACTGTGTGTATATTAGGGAGCCATCAACACTTATTATTAATATTGATACATAGTGCATTTAACAGCTTGCATATTTATCTATTGATAATGATCCTGTAAAATTTAAGTCAATTTTGTGATTTATTAGCAATTCAATGGATCAATAAATTACTGTTTATGACCATTAATTAGCTGATTTTCTTTGCTGTGGCAATAGTGCATTTTCTGATATTTATGCACTGGTATCCAATTGGTTAGTTTCACATCCAATTGCACAGGCAATAGGAAACGTGGTTGCCACCCCAACCATGTCTGGTATTGGGGTGGCAACCACATTTCCTATTGCCTGAGAGAATGGATGTGAAACCAACCAATTGGATTCCAGTGTGTAAGTACCAGAAAATGCACTATTGCAACAGCAAAGAAAATCAGCTAATTAATGGTCATAAACAGTAATTTATTGATCCATTGAATTGCTAATAAATCACAAAATTGACTTAAATTTTACAGGATCATTATCAATAGATAAATATGCAAGCTGTTAAATGCACTATGTATCAATATTAATCATAAGTGTTGATGGCTCACTAATATACGCACAGTCCATTTATATAAATTACAATGAAAAAGGCCACATTTAAAATGAATTTTATTATACAGAATGCATTGAGTTATTCACATATTATATAAATATCAGGATTTAATGCATACCTGCAATATTCTAATATAAAATTTACATCTGTGCTCCTTAATTTTTATTGATAATGAAAAATATTCATTTGTTGATGGTAGTACTATAAAAACCAGTTTTTTGATGTAATTAAAACAACATGTCAAATATCTACAGCCTAATCAACAAATTTGAGTCAGCTCTCCAAAAGGTTGTTGAGCTCAAATATAACATCAGGGAAAAGTAGTAAATCAGCTGGGAAATGAGGGAAGGGCTTTGGTCCAGTGAAATGAAACTGCAAAAAATAGTCTGGGAACAATAGTCAAAGAAGAACACAAGGAAATAGTTTTAAATATACAAAAGAAAATACTCAACCGTTTGAATTTCAACAATGAAAGTTACAACTTGTGGGAATTTGTGAAAAATAATTAAAAGAATACTCAAAAACCAAATTTATTGAAGGAAATGAATGCTCAAAGGAAAATAACACAAATGAAGAAGAAACCAATCAAATGGATACAGATGAAAATGAAGCACAATCAAGAAGAAGAAGCTTCTCAAGAAACAATGAAAATTTATCAAATGAAAATCAGAGGAAGCACAAGTAGAACAGAAAATTAGAAAAATCAAGCACAGGAAATCAAATGAAGAGCAGCCAACAATCATGAAGTTTGCAGAAGGGGCGCCTGTTGCTGAGGGGGCGCAGGGAAAACAATTAGTAAGTTTATTTATATTCTGCTTAAATTTACTTTAGTTATGACAAGAAATGGAGACAAGGTTGCCAAAGTGGCAGCCTTTACGCCCAGTTGGGTTTACAGGAGTTACCAATCATTGGTAGCCCATGTAAAACAAATAAATAAAAATGAAATCAATAAAATAATTCAAAATAACATCAATCAATATTCAACAAAAGAAGCAATAAATAGGGAGTTCAAAGCGCCAGAAGGAAGTTCAACTTGGGTCAGAGAAGCCTATGAAGTAGGCGCAAGTATCAATTTCAAATAAATGATGGAAATTCAAATGAATGTCAACATGAATTTCACAAATATATCTTTCAATGCCTTGAAAAATTTCAATTTTCAACTATGAACTCATATGAAATAAACCTGAAAAAATTCAATTTCAAGTTCCACAAGAAAACATCAAAGCAGCAATCTTCAATAACTTAATCAAATCAATATCAAATCAAATAGACAAAGTATTTTTAATCAATAAGATGAAACCTTTATTCATATATTTTGCAGAGACTTGGGAGGCCAATCCCTCTAAAATGTCCAAATCCCCTTTAATCAAATTTCAAATACAACCTATATAAATAATTGGTCATTATATATAAAAAATTCTGCTTATTTACGGAAAGCTATACCTTGCAGCAACTTCATCTTTCTGTTTACCTTGGGGTAATAATACACTATGTTATTAAGGCCAACATGAAGAAGCTGGAGGACGTCCCCTTCAAATGGACGTCTGTTGGCTGGCACTGGATAAAATGAAGACGCAGCGGGGCTACTGAACAGTAGAGCATGTCTTATACAACTTTTTTACTTTAGCTTTGTTATATTGATACACAATACCTCCTGAAAACCAACTCCTAATCAATTCCCTTTCAAAAACTGCCTTTTATAAGACACTCAGCCATCACCAGGGTGCTGAGTGCCACCCCTCTAGCAATTGACGCCAGAGTTGTCCACCACATACAGAAGAGTATGTGGTCCCAATTGAACACATTAGCAGAAACTTTAATTTTGGGGTATAATACCCTGGAATAATCACATTCCCCTTTGCAATTTGCATCCCCTAATAAAAATATCCTCTTGCAATTTAATTTTAATTTTTAAATTATAATAGTAATATAATTAGGTTGATAATAATAAAGAGAAAGTTTAATAAAGCAAATATGTGTAATAATAAAATCTAATTTATAGTTTGTTTATTTATTTATTCAATTGCCAAGTACAGGTTTTTGTATTATGTAGTTAAACAACAAGAGCCCTATTTATCCAAATCAAACTGCTTGCTCCACTTATGTTTAAACAAGTGATTGTTTAGAACTTGGATTACTTTTCTCTTTTAGTATGATTTGATAAATAGATTTCCTATACTTAACCTGCATCATGAGTACTAATTAGTAAGAGATACATGAAAATCATTGGTTTTTGTGTTGTATGCTATAGTGGCACTAAATCAATAAGATCAGGTGATGACTTGCAAGGTCCAATTTGTGGCTCAAAAAAAGCTGATGCACTAAAAAGGGCTCACAATTATTTAAATAAAATTAATCTATTTCTATATTTTTTAACTCATTTATTTGTTAGCTCTACAGTCAATACACTATTTGGTGCATTATAATAAAAATATATGTCTCTATATCTAGTATAAATCGTTTTATTTAACTAATGTACAAATTCTTATATGTCTATAATATAATTCAACATCAATTCAATATATATAAATAATATTATTCAAGACCTATTAAAACAAAATAAATAAAAGAAAAACAAATAAAACCCTGAGCGCCCATTTATCTGATTGGCTCAGAGGCCAGGGCTTTGGGGAGGAAGGATTCTGAGTGCTTGTAAAAAGCCACCACCACATCAGGTGGCATTGCAAATTGACTGACCTCAAGGATGTTGAAGAGATCCTTGGTGTCCTGAGGGAGGCCTTTCTTCACCATATTCTTTATCTACCCAAAGACCTCCTCAAATGGGTTAAGGAATGGAGAATATGGGGGGAGGAAGAGATGTCTCATTGGACAGTCAGCCAGACAGTGGCTGGCCAAATAGCTATTTTTATTGATGGGTGGGAACTCGGATACAACCAGATCCACTTTGTGGAGCCCAACATTATCCAACAAAACATTGTTGGTTGTACTGCAGTAATTGATCTGGAGATACTCCTTGACAGTTTGGAGAAAGTCAAGAAATGACCTGCTATTATGAGAACCCTTGATCATCTGATACTGGTCCAACCTGCGAGGACCAAGAAGCGCTACCATCAAATAGGTCTGGGAACAGAAAGCTGCACAATGTGCTACATCATCCTTGGACCCCTTCTCAACCCACCCATGCCTAGACCTGAGTGAGGAGGAAAACAACAATTTTTCAATTTAGAAGAAAAGGACATTCCCAGTCTCATTTAGGTCCAGATAAGTCTTGGCATAAATGTGTGAGAGAGGGGGGCTAAACTAACTAAGTTTGGCTCTCATCCTGGCAAAACAAACCACCAGGATGCCGCCCAGTGAAGAACTGGGACAGCCGCTCAAAGGGGGGACCACAAGGAGGACACAGGAGACAACTGAGGGAAATATGCATTCAAACCTATCAACATCAGGCCGGTGAGCAACCAAGGGGTGCAGGAGGGGGCAGGGAGAGGACACCTTAGGAAGCACAAGAGGTACTGGATTGCTCTTAGCTGCGCTGATGAGAGGAGGCATGGGGGACACATCCCTTTTGGAGGCAAGCAAGGTGTGTTCTACGGTGTCCAAATTCAAGTCATTGCACGTCAGGCTCTTGACCACAGCATCCCCAGAAAAGAGAAGACTGCTGGGGAGGTCCCAGAGACTAGAAGGGTCTTTACCCACAAGCCGGGCAGACGAGGAAATTTTCCCCCACAAATCAGGGGAGGTGGACCACAGAAGCAGCAGAAAAGGAGCCAGGGAACACATAACAAATTTGACATCTGGGAGTATCATAGGGTTGTTCTCCACAAAATTTGGGGTAGGTGAGTGGGTGGGTTTTTCAAGAAAATATCACTAGAAAAATGCCTGGGCAGGGTAACCTTGAAACAGGAGGAAAAGGGAGCAACAGAGCAGATCTGGGCAGCTTTACGTTGATCTCAACCACCTTGGTGTTTACAGCAAGCAAAAGCGGGATTGAAAATAGGAGTTTTAAATAAAAATTCAAAATAACAATATAGTTTATAATGAAAATTAAATGAATTTTTTGGTTTCAAACTTTGTTTTTGAAAGCAAAAGCCAAGAACACAACAACTAAGCGCTAAAGCTCTAGTATATGATTCCAGAGAAGAAGCCGGGCTCAAAACCGGCTGACACAAGGCAAGCTTTAAGACATAACTAACACTTCAATCTTTAGGGTGAAGGAACTCCAAACTGGGTTTCCTACTGCAATAACCAAAATTTTAAAGTACAATAGTGCCAAACCCTTTAATATTTTTGAAAATAGACAAGCAGGGGACTGAAGGTCCCCTTGCTGTGTTAAAAGAAGGGGGATTGATCACATGTTTTTTAGAAATGAATATTATTGGCTGGAGGAGAATTTTTGTGAGACAGAACCAGGGGGACTGGAATGTTTCAACCCAATTTCTGCAGGGCCATTTGATTGGCTGGAAGGGGTCCCATGTATTTGAAGTTCACTTGAGTTGTTGGTTGTCAATGTGGCCACATTTTATTGGTTGATTCTAATAGTTTTTAAATGTGGGCAACACCAAGCCAACAGGAAGTCCAAGTTAACCAGCCTTTCTTCCCAGGAGGGGGCTGCCAAAGGCAACAAATCCGCGGGGTAGGCCAACACAAACCTCTCGTCAACTGTATGTGCCAAATCCTCTAAAGAATTAAGGGGTTTGGCTGGGGTTTTTGGACCTTTCTTGGTGCAACAGGGGAAGATTTTACGATCCAATGCCAGGGTTGGCAGTGAATTTAAAAATGTGTCAATCCTCAATGGTCTTCTTGCTGTTCCTATTGTACGGAGAACCCCCATATACTTTCCATGAGAATCCCAAATTGACCATTGCTTTGTAGACAAGGGTTTTAGAAACAGAAAGCTTGAACTATGTGACAAGCATTGATTGGACAGCAAGTGTGTCCAGGTGGCAATCCTTGGCTACCCATTGTTTTATTGTGTCAATATGAACAGGCTGCAAGATTTTTGGCTGTCTTTTTGCCCTGGAAGATTTGGCAATTTGCCCAGTGTTGCCATATTTTTGGTTGATGTTGCCAATATATCTGGATGTGACACCAAATTAGGACACAATATCCCAAACTGTCATTCCCCTGTTCAAGCAGTTGAGGAGAGCTTCACGCTCACTATCTGTCAACTGACACCAGCCCTTGGATGGTACCGCGGCATCCTGGCTAGTAGGCTTAACACAGGGGATGGGGACCTTTGTGTAGAAGGTGGGATCACGCTTTCTTGCAGTGGCTCCGTCAATGGTTGAATACACAATAGGCACAGATAGCCCCTCAGTTGTGGCCAATGGCTCATAGAAAGTGTCAAAAACTCAGGGGTATACAATAGCAACTCTTGGATCTAGAGTGTGGGGCTGGGTGACAACTGGGTACACAGTGGAGGTGTAATTAACCTCATTGTTCCTGGTGACCTTGGTATATGAGACTTTGGTTACAGGCCTTGAGAGCAGCTTCTGTCTAGGATTCAGGCTGGTTGATCTGGCTTGAGATGCAGGAGGTGGTTGCCTGCCACTGACGCCTTGGGAGGCTTGTGTGTTGGCATAACTCCCTTCAAGTTGTGTTCTAGGTCTATTCTTGGACTCTCTGGGGCACCCTTGTGGACAGGCTGCCCCGCAGAATGGTGCAGGGGCAGATTGGGAATGTAATAGTCTGCCCATAAAAATAAAAGAAAATAATATTTTATATTAATTATGTATTTATTTAGATTTTAGGGTTATTTGTGAGTAGTTGTTTTCTCTTGATTTAGCCTTGAAAAATAACAGAATTTCTATATATGTGATTTGAAGTGTATAATATTTTATTCTTTTGGGGTTTAGATAATTTTAAAGTTTAATCAATTTTTATGTCTAAATATGGTTATTGAGATTGAATTTTTTATTTGATTTTGGTCATGGTGAAGCTTCTTGATTTGGGTTGGTGTTTCCTAGTGTGCTTACTGTACATTAAATTTGGATTCCAGTTTCCACAATTATTATTTGAGTTTACTAGTGGCATTTATTTGTGATTTGAAATTTGGCTCATGGATTTGACAATCCCGCAATTTCAAAAAACATAGTAAACTTAATTAAAATGGTTGATTAATTTGAACACTTAAAATCTGATTCCAGTTAATTCATTTAGTCCATTGGAAATATGCAGTTCAACTTGAAATTTGAAAAGTGTCTATGAGTTCCTGAATTTTTAAATATTCAAATAAAAATTACAAAGAATTCAATTTAAATAAAGAAAAGCCCATCCCGCAAATGTGATTTGAAATTTGGACCAAGGATTTGACAATCCCGCACTTTTACATTTAGATTCTGAATTTACAGTACTAATTTATGGTGTTCAGCTGCTGTAATCCATATCTGCGAGCTCCATCATAATTGTTATCATTGATTTTTATACAGTTAATTTATGGGGTTGGCTGCTGAGATCCTAATCTGTGAGCTCTGTCATAATTGGCATCATTTCTTGGTAAAAAATCTAACACAGTGGCCTTTCTGAATAGCTTTGGCACCCTTGGATTTATGCTCTACACCCCCCAACCTGTGTGTCTTGAACAAGTTGTTGTGTCTGTGTGACCTCAAAAGTATACATTTCTCTCTTTTCTGCTTCATGAGTTAGAACTTGTGTTGCACTAACACAATTATTTGACCTGCGGAGACACTCCAGACCACAGCACACACCAGCTGCATTGCTACTCTGTTTTTGTGTTGCTTCCATTTTAGAGTGTAATAAAATACTAAGTCAAGCTCAATTAATTTACAACCCTGATTTTATGTTTTTTTATCTGAATACAGCTATTTAGTTAGAATATACATCACCCAGTTGCCTATTTATAGATTTTTATTTCTCAATTGGTCATTCTTTGGCTTTACAAAAACTCATTTTAGAATCACTAAATTAATTTTCATCAAAATTTCCCCAGATTTTACACCATAATTAAACACTAAGACCAATATCTTTATGGTTTATGTTTCAGATCCTATGTCTTATTTTAGATAGCTAGCTATCATGTTTTTACACAGCACATTTACACAACAACTGAGTATTTTGTTTAATTGTTGAGCTTCTATAGTATTTTTTGGATTAAGCTTTGACTCACTGTGACTGAGTGTGTTTTATCACCAATTCACATAGTAAACATATATACACCAAAGGCTGACTCAAATCATTTTTGTGGACCCATGTATTTTGTACTGTATTTTGACTATCTTTGTTTTTATTATGAGTTTTTTGTTGTCGTTTTGAGACATTTTGAGTCATTTTGTCTATTAACTCCCAAAATACCTGTTAACAGAGGGTATTTTTTACACAGATACTTGAAGTTTGCTTAAATATTAGTTAATTTTATTAAATCTGAGTTATTTTTCTTAGTATCATAGCTTTGAAAACTACTGTAATGCAAATTTGATGCCAGCTTTAATTTATTAGGGTTGACAGAAAAATTGGTATTAAATTTCACTTTTATCTTCTTTCATTTTCTTATTATAAAATAAAACAAAAGCATTAAAATTTAACCATATTATAGAAAAATACCTTTTAAATTTAAAATTTTATTTCAGTTTTAATTTAAGCATATGCAAAGTAAGATAATCAAAAGAAAAATGCCCTTGTAAGTTTTAAAAAAATGGTTCTGTCACTGAATTTTTGGTCAAAATGACTGAAAATTGGCTAGCATAATATCTTCCTGGCCCAAATTTTACTGGCCCAGAGTCTCTGTGGTAAAACACTTCTATGAATTTGATTTCTTTGATTTTAATCAAGATTGTGATTTTATCTCACCTAATACCTACAAACATACCAATCTCTGCCATACAAAGGTGTTGAAAAAACTACATGAGGCATTGCTATAAGCACAGTTTGATAGGTTTTGTTGGATTGGACTATTGATGGACATAATGATGGTTTGTTTCCTAATCAATGTTGATTAGTGCTGTTATGATTTTGCTCTTTAGCTCCCTTGGGTGCTGATAGGAGAAACATCTAATTGTACTATGCAAGGATGAAGATGTTCCCTGTGATGAATATATCATGTGCTATTGAAATCATGAGACCAAATAAGTGTAATGGTGGAGGAGCTTGAAAATTTAGAAAGATTGAAAAAATAGGGAATGCAAATCCAAATACTGAAAACATTGGGAGAAAAATAATTCTCAGTGTCAAACTTTGTAATTGATGAACTCCAAGCAAAGGTACAGGCAAAATGTAAGCTGTAAAAATGAGAACATACACTGTAAAAGCTAATGATTGAGAAATAGAAACCGTATTTTGCAAATGACAACTTGGAAAATTGGCTCAATATATTCCTCAATTTTGGGTGAGGAAGTATCTAACAGCAGCATAATGGCCACAGATAGCGCCAAATCAATTCTGTGTGTTGTGATGATGCATACAGGAACATACACAAACAAGAATTCAATTTCCATGAAGTTTACTTATCAGAAATAAATAAAATAGATAAATTTTAAGATAATGTGAGTTTTATTCAACTACTAAGGTAGCTCTGATCTACAACCCAGCTCATATGGATGGGATGGGAATGCTGACATCAGCAGGGTGAATTCTGACAAGTAGCCCTTCAGAAGCGAGTGAAATTTTTCTGACGTCATAAATTCATTTTGGGGCAAAAAAATACCAAATTACCTGATTTTTGGGTTTTCAGGACCTAAACAGCAGATTTATGGGTCTTGTTTGAAGGTGTATCTGCTTGGCCACTGCCCACTTTCTGTTAATAGCTTGATTCAGGTCATAGTAAGACTTCATTGGCACTTTCTTGTGGGCAGCTCCTTTTTGTTGGGCTTTCTTGGGACAAAAAATTCTGACCAAGATGTCTTTATTCATGACACTAAGGCTATAATACAGTTTGAGTGCTCAATCACAATTATTGGTGTTTTTTCTTAAATATTTTTATGGTAGCTATAGGAGGGACACCTATATTGTACTATGTAAGGATGAGAAGACAAATACCACCACTGGGATGACTATTTAGGGAAACATCTTCTGAACCCAACAGCCTGGGGTGCTTAGAAAGTGGATTTGGTCACTTTACAATTGAATCACAGGCTAAATACTTGGGGAAATAAAGTTCAAATGAATACTAGATATATCAGCCCATTTAATTATTAGATGAAGGGATCTACTACAACCTTATGCAGTGAATGGACATTATGTGCTAGGCTATCACTGGTTATTTAAAAAGCTCTCAGTGTCCTGGGAAAATGCTGAGAGGCAGCTCAAAGCGTTTCTCTGGGCTAGTTCTCTATTATGGCAAAAGTGGAACATTTCACAGGAAAAGTTTCACAGGGTGCTCTTCTAAAATGATGAAACACTGACAGACCATGGAAACATTAATACTCAAATGGCAAAATATTAACACTCTGCCAGTAAATTTTGGAACTTATATTCAGGGGTTAGAGAGACTGTTAAGATGGGAAGTAAAGCACTTCAGAGTAGTTATTGATGGATCATTGAATGATTTGAGGATTATCTTACTAATGTGACCATTGGTGAAAAAGCTCAAGGCTTAATAAAATGATAATGAAATCATTGATGAATGTTTTGGGCTTTAAGTAAGTTAAACCTAAAAGCTAATTATGTGATAGAAATAAGGCTGCAATGAATTACTTAAGTTTATAAAAAAGATACATATCAAGGGGGGAATCACTTGAAACAACAGGTTATATATCATAGATTTAACATTAGAACCAAAGAGATTAAAGCACTGAAGAGGCTGATAAAAAACTCTACCCATCAATCAAAGCTGATATTTTTAATCAATTTATAATAAAAAATGACTACAAAACCATAGTACAGTGAAACTGTAAAAAAGTAGTGAAATAGTGTGATGCATTACTATAAAAGGTTTATAAGGGGAACTTTATTTACAATAAGAAAGAGATCCAATACCCCTGAAAAAGTACCCATTTTATAATACAGATAGCTTCACAGGCATACTTGACCCTAACCCTGGTCAAGTGGATCAGTATAGACAGTGTTGTAGGCAGTTGACTCATATTCAGGCACCAGATTCAGAACAACTACAGCTGATAAAGGATGCAATCCATTTGCCAAGGGGTAAAGAGTTTCTCTGAGGAGAGTTCAAAAAGTTTATTCAACAGCTGTATCAACCTCAGGATTGTCCAACATATTAAGAAATAATGATGTATACAGAAGATGCCAGAATGTTTGTTGGAAAAGCAAGGAAAGAGTTTGTATGTTTGCAGGCACATCATAATTTCCTTCACTTATAGCTTGCTCACATGAAGAATGGTGCCCCAACCAACTGAACCCTGGATTTGACCCAGGACACACCTTGGTAGCCTCTGAGGATCAGGTGCACCACAGGTAATTTGGGAACTTCTTGGGGCTGGTTAGTTCAATGTTCCTCTTGTGGTAAGGTAGTTAAATTTTTATGGGTGCAAGGACATTGTTGAATATGGTGTATCATGAAAATACAGATTTTATGTCTTATTAATTTGTCCAGACAGGATGAAGTGCCATTTATTATATCCTTTTTGGAGATATTTTTCTTCAATCTGGATAGTTATAAATAACCTACAGGAATTTCAAAGCTGTGGTAACAAGAAAAATTGAGTCATCTGTAAGTGAAATGAATTCAACTGAAAATGAAATCAACTTAGCTCAAAAAATAGAAGGGAACCCAAGCCTATTATTAATTGACAATAATTCATTGATTTTTATTTCACTTTGAGCTGAGTTGGTCTTGTTTTTAGGTGAGTTTATTTTGCTTACAGATGACTCAATTTTGCTTATCACCACAGTTTTGAGAACTACTGTACTTGTTTTCTCACTGTCAACTATATACTTCTGGGAAGTATATAACGAAAGAAATGTGAAAGTATTTAGATGAGATTAATTTTTTTAAAATATAACAATAGCTTTATATAGCTCATGATATAGTAGTTTTAAAACCTATGGAATCAGGCAAAAATAGTTCAGATTTAAACAAAATGAACTCAGATTTAAACAAAAATAGTTAATCTGTAAACAAAATTGAAATCAACCCAAATCTATTGTAAATTACTATAAATTCATTGAGCTCTAATTCCATTTACAGATTGACTATTTTTGTTTAAATCTGAGTTCATTTTGTTTAAATCTGAACTATTTTTGCTTGTTGTCATAGGTTTTAAAACTACTGTATGACAAAGGATTTATTGGATTATGTGATTTGAAAAAGTGAGATCTCTCTAGAAAATTAGGGGGTGGTCCTAGAATAATATCTGGGTTAAGTTTTGGGGCCACCTTCTAGTCAACTTTTAGTCATTTCTCATGGAAATGATTTCCTGAGAGGGGTAATTGAAGATATTTCAACACTACATTCCTCTGATTTATGAGCTTTGTAGCTCTATACTTAGAGTCTACTATCTCAGATTTTAGATTTTAATAATTCTTATCATATATAATGTTGTCAGGAATGACAATTTGGACGTACCTGAATCCCATAGTATGGAACCAGGGTTAAACCCTTAACAAAACCTTTCACAGACTGACAATTCCAAAGAATGGGAATCCAACAGCCCACAACCAATTGATAAAGTTTTTGTCAACCCACCAGGACCTGAATCCTTAACTACACCACAGGGTTTTGTGAGCAAACTGCCAATGCAAGATGCCAGGCGTTTCCCCAAGGTGCCAATACTTGACACCAGCAGTTCACTTGGTGAAATGCATGAGTCTCCCAATGAGAGTTGTTCCAACCCCCCCAAAGCTCAGGAAGTGGCACTGAACCCAAATGCCTGCCCAACTCCTGAGTTGCCAGACAGAAGGATTTGAAGTCTTCTTATCCCAAAGAAACCAGTGGTAACCCGCCAGTGCCAGACGCTGCCCCGCTATCTAAGTCCCCTGATGCCAACCCACCCAAGCTCAAGAAACTCAACCAGAAAATAAATCCTGGCAGTTTGGTATAAGTACCTGCCAGGCCAAGATCAATCCCCATTGTCATTTTTAAATAAAGGTTATGAGATATTGGTTTTCCCAATTGTTGTCGTATTTTATCCTTGTCATCTTCCAGTTAACTCAAAAATCATCTGATCCTCCTGCCAACATGCCAGTTATATATTGTCTTCCAGGTGCTTCATTTGGTCCTGTCCATTTTACGGAATACCCCTTGAAGCCTGAGTACAAGGATTACACCTCAGACCAGATATTAGCACAGGATCTCTTGGCTCAAACTAAAAAGTTAACCAGCTACAACCAGAAGGATCTTTGGAACGTTACTGAGCCCCACCTGTTCAGAGATAAATACAACTTTCTCCCAGCCTACCAATTAGACATGGGACCTCCTGTCACCCCCAAACCAATGCCTGCATCCGCTGCTGAGCTTCCTCTGGACCATACCAATAAGCTATTTGGGATTGTATACATTACTCTCACAGGAGTAATAGATACTATTGTTCTCACCACTGGCCCATGGTCATGGATGGGCAAATTGATGCCCTACCTCATTAAGTTAGCACCAATCCTTTGGTGGGCTCTGCCCACCCAGTCCGCAACCTGCCAGTTCCCAAATGCTAGCGAGCCGGCAGATCAGGTTTGGTTTCCTGACAAGTGTACTAGTCATTTGGGCTTATATCCATCATTACTTAATAAGTTCAGAATTTGACATAACTTTATGGCTACAATATCAAGATAAAATCACTTTGAAAATTAAGTTTTTATCACTAAACTCTAGGACTTTGCACACACTTATTCCCTTTAATTGGACCTTATTTATATTATAGATGGGAGTTCCTTAAGTGATGTTTAATGTTGATATGTTGGCCTTATTTTTTTAATTTTTATTTATGATTAATTTCATCTTATCAATTCTATCTATATGATATAATATCTCAGCTTGAATTTTCAGGAAATTAGGTAATGTACTCACTATGTCTTTTAAGATAGCATACATTAAGAAGTGCAAATCAAAATGCCATTTTTGAGCTACATCCCAGCATGTATAGTGTGCTTAAATGAATTGTTGCTTGTTTTGAAATGATATGGAGATTAGTGTTATTTCCGAAATACCAAGAATCAGATAACCCCTGTTGGGGCTCCAAATTTTTCATCAAATCAATTTATAAAATGTACCTTGGTTTAGGAACATTGGAAGGTGGTAAAAAATCTGGAGCTCAACCTGCTTCAAAGGATGTGGTATTAAATTGTTTTCTTAGGGGATAACCACAAAAAGTGGCTTTTGCCAGGGCATGAAAAGTTGTACATTGATTTGGAACTGGCTGCTTTTTAGCTACAAAGGTTTTGCGTTGTAATGCTGAATTACAGGTATGTGATATTTAAAGAATGATAAGGTAAGATTTATTTCATATGATTGAAGCTTATATAGCGTGCTTCGGAATTGTCCTCGAAATAGGATATATGACGTGCCATTGAACTCGGCGTCACAGCGTCAAGCAAATACAAGGGAGAGGAAAACGAGATGGATTTCGAAATGGATTGATTGAGTCATGCAGCAGCTCAATCGACGGCAGGATAAGACTGAAGTACAAGGAGCGGCTCTGCTGTATGACTCTGGATTCCCATTCGACTTAATTCAAAATCCATATTTTAATTTAGAGTTTAAATGATTCCATATGGGAAGCAAGAGCCCCCTGGTGTAGAAGCATTGGGATATCGCAATAACTAGCGACACACGTAGCCGCTGCCTGATATGCATGTTGGAACACCCTTATGGAAGGGAAATATATTATTTGTCCATAGCCCACGACCTGCTGAAAAATGAGACTTGAATTTGTGCTGACAGGGGTGCTTATGTTTGTGGCCCTTGTCTCGGGCGAGCTCAGGATTGTGAATGGCAGTACGGTGAGTGTTGAATTCAAGTATCAATGGATGGTAGCCATATTCCGGTACGATTCGTTCCTTTGTGGTGGTACTTTGATAAATTACAATAAAGTCATCACTGCTGCACATTGCATGAGTGGAGCAAGAGCCCCCCTTGATACCTTCGAAGTCCATCTTCACCGCCACAATATTGGACGTAAGCCCGAAGAAGAGAAGGCCATCATCCATAAAGTTACTCGGCGGTGGGTTGCAGACAATTACGACGCCAGCGCTTTTTATAACGATGGTAATTAGTACCATGAAAATATTGTTAACCCAATGCTTATAGTGGTCATCCTTGAAATCGATGCATCGGGATATCAACCAGCAGGAATCAGACTTGACTGGGTAAAAACCCACCCAGAGGGTGAGCATGTAATTGTTATTGGCTGGGGAGCAATGAGACAGGGTGGCAAATATGCTGCTGAACTCCAGGAAGTTTCCCTACCGCTAATCAGCAACTCAAGATGCGCTTCCCTCTATCAAGCTTCAGACGACAAATATCAGATAAAGGAGACACAGATTTGCACCTTGGCAGGTCTGGGGGATAAGGACGCATGCCAAGGTGATTCAGGTGGGCCCCTATTCACGATCCTCCCAACTGGGCCCTTGTTGATTGGCGTTGTATCATCAGGGTTTAACTGCGCGGATATCCGGCACCCTGGAGTAAGTTGTGCACTGTGCTGAACTAATACCTAGCTTTATTCTCGAATCACTGCATTCCGCCCATGGATCCAGGATGTCCTTGCCAATCGAAAAAAACCCACCTCTGATGAAGAGTGAGTGACTGACTACAGGCAATCCAAAATTAATAACTCCTTATTTAATTTCACAAACTCTGCAACTAAAATTTTTCTAAGCAGAAAATAAAAATAAAACTAATCCCACTAGAAACCAGAGGCACCTCTACAAGTTATAAATACGCAGTTTAATTACACATTTAATCTGACCTTCAATATTAAACCCAACTCTAGCCTAATCTAATAGACTACCTTCCAAGTTCAAATACCAACTGGAATATGTGGAAACATCCATTTTTAAAAACGATTGCAATGTATCTTTTGTCAAACCCATTTGGATCCCTGGCAATTGATAATGTTACTTTAATTCAAATTTTATAAATGCGATGAAAGGCTTAGAAAATCTTTCGAAGCGGTTCATTTATATTTTGTAATTCATTTTTCACATATGATAATATTTATAAATAAGGTTGGAATGAAATCAGAACTTCATTATTTATGTCGAGTATATACTTCTGAGAAGTATAATAAACAAAATAAAGAAGAGAATGATACTTTATTTATATGAATCCAGAGGATTAATAGTGTCATGAGAAGCCACATGCTGTCTAAGTACGTCATGGTAGTCATGGGGCTTTTCCAATTAGTTGCTTCATTTAGGACTCAAAAGGTTTGATCCCCATATTAGATGGGTGATTAATAAGCATCAGGATGAAGTAGAGTGAGAGCTCGTTGTAGTCAATCAAATGGGGAATGTACACCCAAATTAGAATGACATTGTCAATAAGGAGAAGAGGATGCATATTTACTCTGAAATTGTAACCTTTGAAGAGAGAATATGGAAAGATACAACAGATGGTAATGCACAGGTACAAGAGGAAGACTTTAATTTGACTCAGAGCCAAGGAATCAGCAGCATAGATGGGTTCTCACTCAATTTTTCAAATTTCAGGAATTGTTTCATCAGAAGGAGGAAGATTTCCAGGAGATCACAAAGGTGAGAATGCAGAATCTATTAATCTGGTTATTATAAATCTGATTGGCAAATATTAAAATAAGTGAATCATGAGGCAAGATATTTATTGAGGATATAATATTAAACTACTAGAGTAGTTTATTGAAACTGAATGTTACTTAAGGCTCTTGAGTGCATCTTGATGAGTTAGCCTCCTTGCATGTAAGATTTTGTCATCTTACAGACACCACCAATGATGGTTCTGTAAGCTGCAACCTGACCTCCTTGGAGGTCAGGATTTGAAACCCAAATGATGTTTTTAGGAAAAATTGGGCGCAGAACATCAGCTCCCTGCCTGGACTTAGTTTTTTGTGCCACCACCCACTTGTGATTGATTGTTAGATTTAAATCTATAATTGGCGCAAGCAGGAAGGGCTTCAGAGCAGGTTTTTCTGGGTGGTGGCACTTTGGCCTGATCACACCAGGAAAACTATTCATTTGATATTACTCTCCTTATTTGGTGATAGGGACTTTCCTTCTCTTGGAAGTGCTGCCAATGTATAGTTTTTGTGAGAAGGGGGTAGTTTCATGGCAGCTAGGATGGCCTTCACCAGACCTACTGCTTGGGGGTTGTTCAAGTGAAACCCCTGGAGCATCTCTTAGGTGTGAGTAAGATTTCAGTGAAGAATCCAACAGTTTTCCAAGGCCAGGTATCCCTTTTACACCACTAGGTAATGCAGGGGCTTATGGGATAGTTTGGACATAATTATTGATTCTAGTCCATATTCCAATTTATTATCCATCATTATAGGATCAGGAGTGAATACAGTGGGTTCTTCATACTTAGTTAGGAGGCATTTGTGAAATTTGCTGAAGATGTGGAACAAAGTAGGGAGGTCCAGTTGGTAGGCTTAGGATCCAATCTTATTTAAGATTCTGAAAGGGCCTACTCTTTTGGGGCCTAGCTTCCGGCAGGGCACCTTTAGTTGCATGTTCCGGGAGTCAACCAGTACTTGATCACCAATCTTGTACGCTGGGTCTTCTATTATTTTCATGTCAGTATAAGCCTTGTAAGTTGCCAGATTGTGTGAGTCAAGAACTCTTTGACGTCTTTGTGAATTCTTTTTACAGCATCTGCCTGTAAGGATACCAATTCTACTTTGCTACCTGAGAGTGAACCAAAGTTACATTGGGGATTGTAGCCATATTTTTTGTAGAATGAGGAGACATTAGATGAGGACTGGGGGCCATTATTGTAAGAAAATTGGGCTATTGGGATGTTTTGGGACCAGTTGTCTTGTTCAGCATTAGAGTAACACCTAAGAAATGTTTTCAAACATTGATTCACCCTCTTTTTTTGACCATCAGATTGGGGATGATAGGCTGTTGATCTGCATAACTTGATACCAAGGAGTCTGGAGAATTCCTCCCAGAATTGTGCTGTGAATTGAGGACCCCTGTTGCTTATGATCTCTTGGGGAATTCTGTGGTGGACAAAGACATTGTTGATAAAAAAATTGCAATCTGTACTGATGTAATTGTAGTCTGACAGGGGATTAAGTGCCTCATCTTTGTGAAACAATTTACCACTACCATGTTTGCATCATAGCCATTAGATAGGGGGAGTTCAACTATGAATTCAACTGAAAGAGATGTCCATGGATCATTTGTAATATGTAGAGGGACTAGTAGACCTGTCTGTTTGAGGTGTAATGGCTTTGATCTTAGACAAACCACACAGTCTTTCAGTTACTTTGTTACATCTGATGTAAGGCCTTGCCAATCAAATTTTCTGTGAGTTATCTCTATGGTCTTATTTTTTCCTTGGTGTTCAACTAAAATGGTGTCATGGTGGACCTTGATAATTTCCTGGCAAATAGCTTCATAAGGTACTC
The DNA here is from genome assembly GCA_014839935.2 of Entomophthora muscae. Classification (NCBI taxonomy): domain Eukaryota; kingdom Fungi; phylum Entomophthoromycota; class Entomophthoromycetes; order Entomophthorales; family Entomophthoraceae; genus Entomophthora; species Entomophthora muscae. The sequence goes on along the minus strand of QTSX02003087.1, from coordinate 88,992 downwards.
ATATGTGACGGTTATGAAGTATGGTACTATCTTCAGAACTATAGCAGGCATGGGGAGTAGATTGATTTGTCATTTTCAAAGAATGGGGTATTGCTTGTCCAAGGGTTGTAACAACTTAGCTCTAGCTACCAGGTCTAAGTTGGCAGGTTCTTGAACACTTAGGCTGTATATTGTTTCCATGGAGGTGAAGATAGGATGGTACTGGGATGAATTATAGCCCCTTTATTGAATTCCTGTTCAGCCTTAACGTCTGGAAGGAACACAGGGTTACGGCTGAGAGAATCAGCCAAATGATTATCAACACCTTTGATGTGCTCATATTGGGACTTAAACTTGACTAGAACTTTTTGACATCTGGTCTGACATTCAGTTAGAAGACAAGGTTCTTGGTAGTACAGCAGGGCTTTGTGATCTGTCCTTACTGTAAATGGGTGTGTGGCTGAACAAAGATGATGCTACCAATTTTTCATAGACTCTAGTACTGCTAATAACTCCTTATCATAGATCATATAGCTGAGCTCTTTAGATCTCATTTTTCTAGAGAAGTAGCCTACAGGGTATTCCAATCCATCAGCAGCAGTCTGTAGAAGGACCAAAGTGATGGCAAATTTGGAGGCATATGTGGCTAAGATGAAGGGCTTTGAGGTATCAACATGGTGGATCATGGTTGCAGAACACATGATATTCTTTACTGCATTGAATTCAGCATCAAATTTTGCTGCTAATTACAGGGGTTTTTCTACTAGCAGAATAAAGAGGGGCTGCTGTTTCTGAAAAGTGGGGGTGAAACATTTCAAGAAGGTGCATGTTCCCAAAAAAACTGCAGAGTTTGGTAATGTTTGTTGGGATCTGCCTGTTTCTGATAGAAGCTTCCTTGTCAGGAGATATGGCATGTCCCTTCTCCAAGATCAGATTTCCTAAGAAAGAGACCTTGCTATTGAAGAATTCACATTTGCTCAGTTTGATGATAATATTGAACTTTTGGATTCTTTTCACTACATTGCAAAGATGAGGGGCATGTGATTCCTCATCTGGAGAGTATACCAAGATGTTGTCAATGTATGCAATGGCACAGTTTCCAATAAGGTCACCTAGGACTGCATTGATCATCTTCTTAAAAACTGCTGGGGTGTTCTTCAAACCAAAAGACATGACCGATACTGAAAGATACCTTTCTTAGTCCTGAATTCTGTGAATTATTCCTGGCCTTCCTTAATATGGATTTGGTTGGAAGAATTCATGAGATCCAACTCTGAAAAGATTTTGATCTTTTCCACTTTCCTGGAGATTTGAGATTCAATTGCCATGGGTTATGAGTCAGGTACAGTCACATTATTCAAGTTTCCAAAATCAATGCAGGGGTGTAGTGATTCATCAGACTTCTGGAAAAACAGCAGTGGAGAGCATATGGGAGAAGAATTCCTAAAGTTCTGTCCTTTGGCTTTCTTATCCTTTGTCTTGTGAATGCCAATATTCACACTTTTTGATTTTGCCTTCATTGGGTTATTTTGAGGATGAATCCCTTGCTTTCACTTTTGCTCCTTAAAATGAGACTATTTCCAAAATGAGAATTCAACTGTTTGGTTTCCTGATTCTGCGCAACTCACTTGCCCCACTTGTGCTTGTGGCAAGTGATCCTACCATTCTAGTATTGCTTTGTGGTAACCACAAACAATATATAATTTTTGTGTTGCTAATAAAATTAATTTCTATTCAAATTTCTGTCTTTGTGTTTTCAAGTACTTTGGCGCCTCTCTCTAGCCACACCTAGTAGAGATTTATTATTAAGAGCCACAAGGTAATTGCATCACCTTCCCTGCTGTCTAACCAAGACTTAGTACAACTTCAATCATAAGGTTAGGACTTCCCGTTGTGTATCTGTGCTGTGCCTCATAACACAACACAGACCTTCTAATCACAAACAGAGGAACCAAACTTACTTCCAATAAAAGCAAACCCTACTTTGGCAACCTGACATCAAACACACTTTCAGATGCCCTTACCACCCCCATAAAAATGCCAGGTTTAAAAGAATAAAAGGCTCATTTGTAGAAGCCACAAGTAAACTTTTCACCAACAGCCCTTGCCTCTAGGCTGATATGCTACTAATAGCACCGACTACGTCATGGAACGTCTGCATGAATTTCACCAGCTACAAAAACACTGGAGGACTAAAGTAGACTCCACCCTGAACGCTTACCTCTCTAACTTTGAACAACTTGTGGAACAAGTTAATGCGTTTAGAGCCTACTCCTTTGATCAATTATATCAGGCAGCAGAGAAAGCAGCTTGAGGTCTCCATGAAATACAAGAGGAAGTTGCTCAAGAGAGAGCCTTCACAGCTGCTTCCCTTGCCAAGCTTAAGACCCAAGTAAACAAGTTTTCTGCTCCTAAATAGGATATTCCCCCTTCCCCTCCATCTGATGATATGATGGATAGGGAACAGAAGTTATGGGATGCTATCAAAGAGCTACATGTGTCCACTTGTAGCCAAGAGCATCCCAAATTCCATCATCCAGACCCCCAAGTGGCTGCCCTGACTGCATAAGTTGCTATCTTTTAGCAAGAAGTTGCTGTTCTTTGCAATACTGTGACTGATATCACTAGTTCAGCTGGGCTTGCTGACAAAGATGACTGCTGTCCTGGGAATCCTTGAATCCATTGTTCTAGGGAGTTAATTGCCCTAGCCAATGAAGTTAATTACCTGAAACAATATCACCTCATCCTGTACAAGGATGTCTAAGAGATGAGTGAGTTAATTGACTCCACAAACAATAGGTTCTCCCCTTGTCTCTCAGTGTGAACTTCTTTGATCTCCTGTTTGGCAGAACTTTTGACAGTGATGACCACACATGGTTATTGACTGGATGTTACTGAGCAACATTATGATCAAGCCAACAACGTAAGTACCCACACCTCTGATACATTGACTACTCTTGAGGAGAGTGTTGGCCAGCTGTGGGCACAAAACCCCCCTTTGAATCCAAAGCTGAATTCTCTCCATGTATCAATGTGCTAGATAGTAACAATGGTGGTCATACCCCCAAGACTCACTTCAAACCTACTTTTAAACAAGTCTTTGGCCCTAAAACGTCCACCATTTCAGCCTTTCTGACTATCTATAAGACAGCTATGCAAAGTGTGACAGAAATTATAGGATAATAAGAAGCTTTCTCCATATGGTGGGGAATCACCCACCAAATCTACATATATTTAATGATTAACCACTGACGCAGCTTCAGATACCATTTTGTGAAATTTCCAAATGAGATACTAGGGTTAAGTAAAATAATTAACCCCAATCAAAAAAGCCCTAGATAAATGTCCAACAAGAGAATCAGAGTATCATCAGAATAAAATTCAGGTCATTGAGAGAGCACAAGTGTTTTAGTTTTGACAGTAGGAGGAACAGCTCCAAGATTGACAGGCATTGAATTAACATTTGGTGGCAACAACAACAAAGTGCTGACAGCAGGCACCCATCTTCCCATAATATCTGGCTAAGAATTAGATTGTAGGAAATGTAGCGCAGAAGGAAAACTACATAATGCATTTTAATTAAAGATTAGACCAAGGGATAATTGATTTTATTGAGTAAATTTTTGGGAGGACTCAACTCTTAAGAGTTGAAACAGTGAAAATTATTCAATATATATCAAAAATTGACTAAGCAATACTGCCTGGATCCTGAGCTCATATTCCAACCACATTGTCAAGTGAGTATCTAGTCCAGTTTACAAAGAACCCTTGAATGACCAACTTATGATGACTGTGATGATAACTAAGATCATATTGGGTGACCCTCAAATTATGTTAATTTATCAAAGTCAGCTTAAAAGGGGATTTTGGATTCAACTGGCAAACTGGTGCAGCTGTAACCCATTTTTAATCAACTGTTTGATTCAAGTTCATTAAATTGGTCAATTTTTTAAAGATTTCCTGGCTTTCCAAGCCTTCCTACTTGGCTTAATAATTCCCAGTATTGTGTAACTTACCATGACATTACCCTCTGTTTTAGCCTGGGGCACAATACTGCCATCTGGGAGATGAGATAAAGAGATGTTCTTATGGGTTGGGGGAAGCTTCATTGTTGCTAAGGAAAGCTTGGAGTGACCAATAGCAGTGGGATTGCAATTATAGAGCTCTTAGAAAAAGATCTGTGGAATTAGAACAATCATAGTGAGGAACCCATGAATCCTCAGAATTGGGATAACCCTTCCAAGACACCAAATATTCCAGTTGATGTTGGTTCTTGTGGGAGATCAAAATGCAATTTAACTCATACTCTAGTTCTACTTCCATAAGAATGGGTTAGAAAGAAGGAGTCTCAGTGCCCTTAAAGGGGGTGAGTAGGCATTCATGGAAAGTATGGAAAATCTTAAAGGATGGGGATAAATCTAACTGATACGCAGAGGGAACAATTTGACGTTCAACTTTGAAGGGACCAACTTGCTTGGGGCCTAATTTGTGCCAAGAGACCTTCAGTTTCATATTGCAGGCATTCACTATAACAAGATCACCTGGCCTGTAGGTAGGACCTTCTTGGCGCTTGCAATCTGCATATTCCTTGTAAGTTGTCACAGCAGCGGCAAGAGTAACCTTAAGCTCCTGATGAACCTGATTCAATGCAGCAGCTTGATCAGTTGCAGCTTCTACGTTGCTAACCAAACAAGGACCCATGTTGGATGAGGGGTTGTAACCTACATTGACATAGAATGGTGAAACCTGAGTTGAGGTGTGTGGGGTGTTATTATATATGAACTCTACCATGGGTAAGTTAGCACACCAGTTGTCTTGTTGCTCATTAGTGTAGCAGCGCAGGTAGACTTCCAAACTTTGATTTAACCTCTCTGTTTGTCTTTTTATTGGGGGTGGAAAGCTTTGGAACAACACAGTTTGATACCCAGAATTCTGGTATAAGCTTCCCAGAACTGAGCAATGAATTAGGGGCTGCAGTCACTCACAATCTCCATTGGAATGCAATGCAGGGAAAAGATTCTATTCACAAATAGTCTATCTGTCTCCACTGAAGTGATTGTGGTCAAGCATGTAACAAAGTGTGTAATTTTTGAAGCAATCAATCACCACCATGATTGTATTAAACCTGTCATAATTTGGAAGTTCTCCGGTAAAATCCACTGACATCAACGTCCAAGGCCCTGCAGCTGGTTGTAAAGGAACCAGAAAACCAGTAGTCTTGTTCCTGCTTGGTTTAGACCAAACACATACCAGGAAGTCTCAAACGTAAGCTGCCACCTGCACTTTCAAACCTTTTCAAGTAAACTGTCAGCAGATTGGCTCCACCATTTTGTTTTTCCCTGGGTGACTTGCTGTGGGACAGGTGTGGTAGGCCTCCATGATTTCATCCCAAATGGTGCCCTCTGGGACCCACAAGCAACCTTGATGATATAGAACTGGTCCTATCTTGTGATAGCCCTGTGGCTGGCCAGCAGTATGTGCACATGCTAGTTCCAATAACCTATCATACCCTTTGGACAGAGGCTGCAAAAACTTAACTTTGGAATATAAATTTAAGTCTGCGCCCTTAGTTAAGGACATGGTAGCAAGTATAACAGGCAGAGGTAATACAAAAGAAACCACAGCCTTGTCTGGAATCATAATGTGTGTGTTGAATTTGACGTTCATACCAGCATCTGGGAGATGGGAGGGATTCCTGCTCAGGGCATTGGCCAGGTGATTGTCAGCTCCCTTAATAAACTTGTAGCAGAACTTGTATCTTATCAGATCACTGTGTCATCTGGATTGGCAACCCAACAAAACCCTGGGTTTATTATAATACATAAGAGCTTTATGGTTGGTCCTTACTACAAAAAGATGACACACTGACATGAGATGGTGATGCAAGTGCTTTAAAGATTCCACAACTGCCAACAAATCCTTATTTTAAATCATGTAATTGTGTTCCTGAGCCTCCATCTTCCGGGAGAAATAACCTACATGCCTCTCAACCCCATTGCCAGTGGTTTGTAACAACACACCAGCCACAGCATATTTAGAGGCATCTGTGGAAACCACAAAAGAAAGCTCAGGATCTACATGTCTCAACACAGGTGAAGACAACAAAAGAGCCTTGACTGCTGCAAACGTGTTTGCACACTCAGGCATCCAGACCAAAGTTGTCTTCCTGTTAGCTGAATACAAGGGGGCAGCTACTTCTGACAAGTGGCAGGTAAATTTCTCCAATAACGTACAGGTACCCAAGAAACTACAAAGTTGGGATATTGTCACAGGCGTAGCATACTCTCAAACCACTGCTTCTTTGTCAGGGGTGATAGTGTGGCCATCCTCAAAGATAATATTACCCAGAAAGGTAACCTTGCGTTTAAAGAATTCACACTTACTCCTTTTGATGATCAAATTAGCCTGGAGGATGCGCTCTACAACTGCTTACAGGTGGGCCTTATGTGACTCCTCATCTGAAGAAAACACCAAGATGTTGTACATGTACGCAATGGCACATACACCCAGGAGATCCCCCAAGACCAAATCAGTTAACCGCTGAAAGCAAGCCAAAGAATTTTCAATCCAAACAGCATAACACAGAACTAAAATATACCTTTCTTTGTTCTGAACACTGTCAACCACTCCATTCCTTCTACAATCCTAATCTGGTTGAATGCATTAAAGAGATCAAGTTTCAAGAATACCTTTGCCTTCTCAACACACCAAGAAATTTGTGCTTTGAGAGGTAAAGAATAGGGGTCAGGAATTGTAATGTTGTTCAAATTCTATAATCAACACAAGGACAAAGAGACCCATTGGATTTTTAACAAACAACAATGGTGAAAAGATTGAAAAGCCTTCTTAAAGATATATCCTTTTGTCAACATTTACTGAGTCCACTCCTCCAGAAATGTGTCCTCCTTCAAGGTCAAAGGATATATAGGAGACGCAATACAAATCAGATCAACAGTAACCTTAAAGTCAAACTGAATGTGCTTGGGAAGGACCTCATCCCTAGTGGTGTCAAATGCTGCAGACCAGGGTTGAAGGCACACTGGCAAATCCAAAGTCATAGGTGTAGAAACAGGAACCAACTGGATTTTCTGGGAATATTGCTCTAATTATGACATACCCAGCAAAAGAATATGAATGATTATGCCTGAAGAGCGGTCCACTTGTAGCTCATTTTCTTTTAGCAGGGTTGATATTTTATGGTCCTGCCACCAGCCTACTCCTAAGATAATAGTGTCATAACTGTGCTGTTTTAGCAGAGTTACATGGGGAAAAATATTTAGAAACTAGATAATAATCTTTATTGAGAGATAGTGATTATATAGTTCATGTGAATCAAGGATAGTAGGAACAAGATTGGTGATCACACGGCTGGATGGAAGAAGGGGGTGGCTTGATCCTGATAATGAGTCAAGCGCCAAATTGAGGTATCCATTGTGAAGGATCATCATCTGTTCATGTTGTTGGATTTGGTAATTTGAGTTGACTTCCTAGTCTGGCTTTAGGTGACTGGATAATCGGATTGCGGGTCACAAACCTGCTTGGTTGGAACCTTGCTGGCAGGTCAAGCCTGTGGTTTCAACACCCCCCCGGCTGAAGGTTGGCCTCCTCTGGGGGCAAGTTGTCAGGGAGGTTGTCAGGAGCCCGGGCGCCGTATTGAATCAGTTGTTGTTTGGTGGCAGGCAGGGCGGTTTATCATTGTTTTTGTCTTGCTTTGCAGGGTCGTAGGCAATTGTGATATAAGGTCTTGTCTTGCTTGCATTTCCCAAGCCCTTGCACAAGGTAAGTGTTATTGTTGTTTACCTTTAGAATGATTGCTGGCCCAACTTTCTTGGGTTGTAGTTTGCTTTTGTCAACATTCATGACCCAGACTTTGTCCCCAACTTCATGTCTCTGGCAGATGAGAATGAAGGTCTTTTGTAAGTGTTCCTTTTCTTTGGCTGCTTGTTTGCTGTTGGCCTCTATTACTTGAGGATCTGAGCGAGGGGGACTTGACTTGGAATTTCCAACTTAGGTCCTGTCAATGCTTGAATGATATTTGGCTGTGTGCCATATACCAGTTCAAACAGGCTTTTCCTGGTGGATATGTTCACTCAGGTTTTGCACACAAGTAATGCAGTTGGTAGCTGCTTATACCAGTCTTCAGGTCTCTTGGCAGTGAGTTTGGCTAGGGCTTGCACAAGGCTACCATTAAGCTGCTCTACGCATCCATTGGCCTGTGGATGATATGGTGTTGTGACAGTGTGTTTGACCCCATTCTTGGTGAGGTACACATTGGTGTCTTTGGAGGTCAATTCTTTGCCTCCATTGGTTATCAGGAGTTCTGGCTTTCTGAACCTGCTGATTATTTCTTTGCCAATAAATTGTTGTACGTTGTTGCCGGTGTGTGCCTTCACCGCTTGGGCTACTGGCCACCTTGTTGCAAATTCAATGGCAGTGATGATGTATTTCTTGTCATTGTGCTTTCCTGGCATGGGGCCCACAATGTCAAGAGCCCATACTTTGAACAGTAGTTGGGTCCAAATGGGGAGTACAGACTTAGGCAGGGTTTTGCTTTTAGTAAACTTTTTGCAAACCTCGCACTGTTCTAACACTTCCTGGACATTGCGGTATAAGGTTGGCCACCAGGCTTTATGCTTTAGGAACTTGTATAGATTTTGGCTTTTAGTATGTCCAAGATCTCTGTGTTAACAAAGAATGGTGTTGACTTGCTGATGTGTGGGAATGTAGGGAATGGTCGTGCCATCTGTCATTTTTCTGTGAAGAGTCCTGTATACGTCAGCAAAGAGATGTTCATTCTTGATGACCGTTTCTCTGGTGATGTTGGTTGTGCCTTCAGGGAATCCTTTGTCTTTTATATGTAGCACTAGGAGAGGCCAGTCTGGGTCAATCCCATTCTCTCCCCTTGAAGCACAGACATACAGACGGGACAGGGCGTCTGCCATGGCAAGCTCAGCCCTGGGCTTATATTGGATGAGCATGTTAAACCTTTCTAATATTTTCATCCACCGTGCTTGGTGGCGTGACAGGTTTGCTTGCATCTTGAAATAGATGAGTGACTTGTGATCAGTTATTGCTGTGAATTCTTCCTGCCGTTCTAGGTAACAGCATCATTTGACTAGGCAGTGTACAATGGCCAGCAGTTCTTTGTTGTGGATAGGGTATCAACACTTGACATCCGTCAGTTTGCGCAACTTGTAGGCTACGGGCAGGAAGTCACCATCACTATTCCTAATTTGTAGTACTCCCCCAATGGATTCATCTGAGGTGTCAGTTTCCATCTGGTACTCTCCATCTTGTTTGGGGTATTGTAAGATGGGAGCTGTTGTGAGCTTTTCTTTGAGACGTCTAAAACAGAGGTCACGTTGGGGGATCCATACAAACTTGGACTTGGTGCCTGTTATGGCAGACAAGGGGGCGGTCAAGACGCCACAGTCAGGTATGAAGTGTTGTACATAGGCCAACATTCCCAAGAAGGTGCATAGTTCTGACTTGTCCTTGGGGGGTGGCATCTTTCAGATGGCTTGTATCTTTTGACTGTTGGGTCTGATGCCGTCTTTTGAGACTATGTGTCCCAAGAAGGATAGTTGCTCCCAGAAGAACTGGCATTTGGAGGGTTTGGCCAACAGTTTGTGTTGTGCCAAGGCCGCAAAGACTTCCACCCAGGTCTTTGTGGTGTTGTTCCACCAAGGGACTGTAGACAATAATATTGTCCAGGTACACTAGGGCATGTTTGCTTATGTGTGGCGCAAACACTTTGTTCATGAAGGTTACAAAGGTAGATAGGGCATTGGTCATGCCAAAGTTGAGTACCACGCATTTGTAAAAACTGTACTTAGTGTGGAAGGCTGTCTTGGGGATTTCTTCCTCCTTGATACAAATCTGATTGTAGCCTGCAGTTAGATCAATCTTGGAGAAGATGGTGGCTCCTCCCAAGGCATCAAAGAGGTTGTCAATCTGTGGCAGTGGGTAACAATTCTTAATAGTGACTTTGTTTAAGGCGCAGTAGTCCGTGACCAGGCGTAAGGTACCGTCCTTTTTAGCCACAAAGAATATGGCGGCCCCAAAGGGAGACTGTGAGGGGCGGATAAGTCCTTTTTCCAGTGCCTCCTTGAGATAGGCGCACAGGGCGTCGTCCTTGTTTGGGGTCAGTCTGTAGATGGGGTGTGCCTTGGGTACAGCCCCCTTGAGTTGGATAGAGTGTTGGATGTGCTTCTCAGGGGGTAGCCCAGGTAACGCTTCCTTAAAGATTTCTGGATGTTGGGTCACAATGTTAAAGTCTTGAGGCATGAAGGTATCCTGGTGGTCCTTGAAGTGTATGATTTCATACCAGCAGGAATCCCAGTCAATTGCCTTCAGGTTTTCCTTCTTGTCCAAAGTCTCAGTGATGCATACAAAGACGTGTTCATGTAGGAGTTGGTCCACAGAGTCCGGGTAGATCTGGTGGTTGATGCCTTCACGCTTGATGGTCAACATGGAGATCACCCAGTCCACTGGGGGGTTAATCTTCTGTAACCAGTCTAGTCCCAGTATAATGACAAACTTAGGGAAGTCAATGACAGGACCTTGGATGGTGGAGTGGAGGTTCTCAAGCATGACGGAGAAGGGGGAAGTTTCCTTTGTCACAGCAATGTGGTGTTCATCAGCCAGGACCACGTTTTTAATCCGCAAAGGATTAGTGGCCATCTTGAATTTATCCACAAAGCTGCTGTTGACTAGGGTTTAATCCTCGCCCAAGTTCAGGAGTGCCAAGCCTGTGTAACTGCAAAAGCAGAAAGGGTAAGACATCAATTTATCGGGATGTCTGGTGATGGTGTATAGTACCAGGTCTTCCAAGGGCACTTGGACCATTGAGCATTGGACCACGTCCTTGGGTTAGTATTCATTGTTAGGCAAGTCAGGAGTTGCGTGGGGAGAGCTTGGCTTGCTTAGTGCTCTCCCTGGGCTTTTCTCTCATCTTGGTTGCCTTGGGTGGCGGTGACACAGAAATGGGTACAGTTTGACTGGCCATTATTTCTATTTCCATGCCCATTCAAACCTGTGGGTTTGTGGTTGTTGTTGTTTCTGTTGCCTCCAGGAGGTGGTCAAGAGGAGCGCCTGCTTGGGTGGGAGTCCTTGGGCCTTTCTTGTTTCCCAATCTGTGCCTTGTGTAGAGTGTTGGATGTTTGTTCCGCTTTATCTGCTTCACAGTACAGGCTTTGCAGGTTGGTTACCTGGTCCAGGTTCACATGTCTCATAACTTGCAACTTGAGGGCGTTGTAGTACATGAGGTGTGTTGCTGGGGTATCAAAGGCCATGCCAGATGGGGCACAGAGACAGAGTTCCTTGTAGGCGTGGGTGAGTTCTTTAACAGTGCCTGTCTAGGTCAGGTTCTTTACTTGGCATATGATCATGAGCGCTGTGTCCTCAAGCATGAACCTTGCCAAGAAGTCCTGCTTAAAGGTATCCCAGTTCTTGTCAGTGTTCTCTTTGTGCCACTTGTCACACCAGGTGCCAGCGTTATGGGTAAGGCAAATGAAAATCTCTGCAATCCAGAATTGCTGTGGGCATTCCATTTGAGCCAGCTTGCTCTGGGAAGACTAGATCTATGCGGCAGCATTGTTGTTATTGGCCCCAGCAAAGGGTTCCAAGGCGGCGCTGCAAAGTCTTTGTGCTATATAGGCGGGCATGGTGGTTTTGTCAGCTGGTTGCAGCATCAAGGAAGGTGCCTGAAAGAACCCTTGTGCAGACATGGCGTTGAAGGCAGGTAGCAGGATCACTGTGTTTTGGTAGAGGACAAAACCATCAGGTATCTTGGTACCAGGAGTATATGGAGTCCAGTCAAGCGGGAGGCCAGACATGATTCTGCCAAGGATTTGTTGGCTGCGGCGTATACAGGCAACAGGCGGAATTTTTTCAAGATAAGGTAGGATGGAGAACCTATATGTGCTACCAATGTTGCAACTGTGCTGTTTTAGAAGAGTTACATGGGGAAAATATTTAGAAACTAGATAATAATTTTTATTGAGAGATAGTGATTATATAGTTCATGTGAATCAAGGATAGTAGGAACAAGATTGGTGATCACATGGCTGGATGAAAGAAGGGGGTGGCTTGATCCTGATAGTGAGTCAAGTGCCAAATTGAGTTATCCACCGTGAAGGATTGTCATCTGTTCATGTTGTTGGATTTGGTAATTTGATTTGACTTCCTAGTCTGGCTTTGGGTGACCGGATAATTGGATTGTGGGTCACAAACCCACTTGGTTGAATCCTTGCTGGCGGGTTGAGCCTGTGGTTTTGACAATAGGATACATAAGAGTAGAGCATATGAAGAACCTCTTAGTTAAATATTGACCTGTAACTACAAAGGTCACTGGCTTCTTAAGCTGGAAAGAGGAAAACTTTTGACAGTTCCCACCCCTAATCATCATTCCAGGATGATACTTGAGTTGAACATTCTGCAGTCTCAACACTCATGAAGTTCTTGGAAGCACCTGTATTCAATAGAATGGCTGGTTGATAGATAGTCTGACTGTTATTGATGCTACCATAAAACAAGAAGTGACAAGAATTAGATTTATTTGCTGCAAATATTGCAACCTTAGCAGGATCTTGCTTCTCTTTAGTGGTACAGACAGTGACTAAGGAGGCGGGGTGCTCCTGAAAATAACGCTTGATCATTTCTTGGACGGCATCCAGAAGGACAGGACAATCACAGCCAATAGGAACAAGAGGCAACTCTTTGGACTCAACTACCAAAGACTTTGAGGGTACAATGTGCTGAAGCATAGCCAACAAACTCTTGGGGACGGCCACTACTGGAACTTTATCTACCTTGCTGAATTTTTTCAAGATAGCCAATTGCAACTGAGAAGACACGCAGGGAGAACAATCCCAACTCTGGCTGGATGAAGCCACCATGGAACAGGTACCAGAAAACCAGGAGTGTGCGGCAGGTTTGGCTTCAATTTTCATAGCACCTTGTTTGGAAGTCAACAGATTTGAGACCAGAGAAAGAATTTGGTTTACCAGGGCCTCATTTGCGGTTAACAGGGAATCCCAAACTGCCAAATCTTGGTCAGTCTGGTCAACTGCTAACCACAACACTGAGAGTTTATTCACCTCGGGAACATTGATAGTACAGCAGTAGGCTAGAAACTGAGGAAGGAATATCAAGAGCAGAGTATTACCCTGTTAGAAGGCGTACAGCTTTTGATATACTTTGAGCTCCTCAATAGATACACACAAATTTCTTTAACAAAGGGTAAAAAGATGCACTTTCAGTCAAAACAAATGGATTGCGCTCCACCGCGGACAACAACCATTAACAAGCATCCTCTGAAACCTTTGTCATCACATGGTAAACTTGCAATTTGTGACTAAGGCCAGAACCAGAATAGAATGATAAAGCTGACAAAGCTTCACGCAAAATTTCATCAGTGGGTGGAGCAGGAAAATAATCTGGGCACCAAAATGACATGACACAACAGAAATAAGAAACAGATGATCCAGTCTCAACAACTGTTACCAGAGATGGGAACCACAAATTAAAGAAGATTCCAAACTAAAAACTTAGAAATGAGCTGATGCAAACAAACATGTTGAATTCAGATGTCTTAAAAGAACAGGAGAAAAGAAACACAAATTCATGACAAACTGCTTCTAAAAACTCAGACATAGCAGAGTTGAGTAATGTAACAGAAATCACAGGATAATGAGAAGTTGTCTTCATGTGGTAGGGAATCACCCACCAAATCCACATAGAGTTAATGATTAACCACCAATGCAGCCTCAGATACCGTTTTGTGAAATTTCCAAATGAGATACTAGGGTTAAGTAAAATAATTAACCCCAATCAAAAAAGCCCTAGATAAATGTCCAACAAGAGAATCAGAGTATCTTCAGAATAAAATTCAGGACATTGAGAGAGCACAAGAGTTTTAGTTTTGACAGTAGGAGGAACAGCTCCAAGATTGACAGGCATTGAATTAACATTTGGTGGTAACAACAACAAAGTGCTGACAGCAGGCACCCATCTTCCCATAATATCTGGCTAAGAATTAGATTGTAGGAAATGTAGCTCAGAAGGGAAACTACATGATTCATTTTAAATAAATATTATACCAAGGGATAATTGATTTTATTGAGTAAATTTTTGGGAGGACTCAACTCTTAAGAGTTGAAACAGTGAAAATTATTCAATATATATCAAAAATTGACTAAGCAATACTGCCTGGATCCTGAGCTCATATTCCAACCACATTGTCAAGTGAGTATCTAGTCCAGGTTGCAAAGAACTATTGAGTAATCAACTTCTGATGACCATGCTGATTGACAAGCTCATATTGGGTGACCCTTAAATTATGTTGATTTATCAACATCAACTTACAGGCTGGGGATTGGATTCAACTGACAAACTGGAGCAGCTGTGATCCATTTTCAATAAACCGTTTGATTCAAGTCTGTTAGATAAGTCAGTTTTGTTAAAGGTTTTCTGGCTTTCCTACTTGGCCAAATAATCCCCAGCATTATGACACTTAATGTGACACAAAGGGCCTCTGATGAGGTTAAGAAGGAACACATTTAACCTGCCTGCAACCGGCCTGTCAGGAGGTAGTAGTATCCGAGTTGCCCACCATCAAGACTTGGGAAGAAATAAAACAGCTTCTTATTGATGAGTTTGGTGGTGACCTTATTCTGGAAGTGAAGAAGGACGCCTTCATGCACATTGCTTTCAAATATAAGGAGACTCTGTCTGAATTTGCAGATAGATTCTATATGGAAGGACAGCAAATGATAACTAGCAGACAGCTGACGGTGCATGAGGCTTACATGGCTTGCGCTCAAGACCTCAAGGTTAATCAGCTTCTGTGTCTCTATTTTAAGGCTCACAAGGCCATGGTTTCATCTATGAAGAGCATACAGACGCTGTTAAAAGACATGCACTTTACTCACTCTGGTGCTGTCATGCAGGAGAATCAAGCAACCCCTAACTCTGGTTCTTCTTCCTGTGGCCCTTGCATCCTCACCATGAGCTCCCAAAATCCTCCTAGACTCCAAGGTTGCCATAAATGTGGACAGATAGGGCACCACTCTTGTGTCTGTACCAATTTTCAAGTTTAAGGTGCTGACCCTAAGGACCAGGCAGAAAAAGAACAGTCAACCTAGAGGCAGAGACGCTTTTGGTTGACAATTCTTCCCAGTCTCCTCCAACTCCCCTGTTCATAGCAGACTCTGAGCACGCCAACTCCAAAGCTCTTCTCATTCTTCTACTATTCCATGACATCTCCAATGATTCAGACATGGATGAGTAATATATTGATGATTCCAACACCTATGAATATTCAGTTCTAGAAGTTCCCAAAAACATTGCTTTCCCTTAAAAACTACGCTCTGGGAAGACTACAATCACTATAAGCCTCTGAATAAAGCCAAGGAGATTGTCTCTTGCCCATACCTCACACAAGCTAAGAGATCTTTTGTGTTAGTAGAGTCTTCTGAAGAAGCGGTGAAGTAGCTGATGCTGTTTTCAAAAATTTATCAGTCTCACTTCCTCTTCAGACTGTTTACAAGGAGCTCCCAGGTTTGAGATACATGATTGAAAGTGGGATAAAGAACTAGCTGAAGCCCAAGATATTCTGGTTGTCCTCCTTCCCTTTGGTTGTACTACTATTTGCATAGAGATATCCATCCAAAAGGTGAAGATCAAGTCTGTTTTAGACACTGGGTCTCCTGTTACAACCAATATTCCTCTCTTGCCTGTTAATGTATCTTACAATACACGGGGGGTGCTTGATGAGTTGCCCCATGATGAACCTAATGACATGGATCTGCCTGAAGGCAAGGTCAAATTATGGGCACTATCTCCTAATTAGGAGTGTTGCCTATTTGACTTTGCTGATCCCCATGCAAGTTATTCCTTGGCTCCAAACCTTACATGGAGTCTGCCACTGTGCTATCCCCTGGTGGCCTTGTGGCTTTCCTCATATAGTATATTAATCATGATACCAATTTATAAATCTTAGCTTATTTTATATATTAATTCTTGTCCTTTCTATCAGGCTGTTGTCTTCCCCAATCAAGTACTGAACTATCATTGTTTCAGTTGCAACAGTGGTAGCAACAGTAGGTTCATAACCTACCTAAAAGAAAATTACCCCCAAAAAAGAAAAGAGTATGGGCTGTATGGCTACTCCACACAGGAAACCTTCCTCTTTATCCCTGATGGAGAAATCCCTGAGGAATACGTTATCTATCAAGACCAGTAGGTACTAACAAGCGTTTACAATTGTCTCTGCCTAGGGCATCAGAACACCAGCATCACACTGCCACAGTTGAACCTCTTGCAATGTATGCTGAACCTCCAACTCAAGACCTTCACAGGTGGCGTGGAGGAGACTGACATTGTCAGTTGGCTCCACTCCACAGAAACCTACCTCTGTATCTGTCAAGTACCTGAGCCCATGTGGGTTACCACTACTTCTGGGCGCCTTACAGGGCCTGTTGCAGTATGGTTCACCAACTGGGCCAGCCAAAAACACAAAGTTACTTGGACCACCTTCAGGGACACCACCATATCCTGCTACAGAAAAACTTTCTCACCTATTGTAGTGGGACCCCTCTACTTGCTATAAAGCAGACAGGCAGTGTTCCTGAGTACCTTGCAGCCTGGCAGCAAGCACTTGCTGCCGCTCCTGAAGCCATAACTGACAGAAATGCAATGTTAATCACCCTCAGTGTCAATAAGTTGAGCCCCCACATTTGCAAATGGGTTCCTGTAAGGCGCTTCACCTCTGCCAATGATTGCTACAAGGCCATTGTAGAAGCTAACAATCAGGTCTCAATGGGATTCCAAAGATCCAATGATGCTTCCTCCCAACCTTGTCCTGCGCCTGGCAGCGCCCACAATCAAGTAGGCTGTCACTAATCTTATCAGCAGGAAAACAGGGCCAAGAGCCCCCCAAGGGGGAGCTTTACTTGGCATAGATCAAGAACTCAGGAAAAGCCTGGAGGTTGTAGATACAAAATGTTCTGCAACCCTGCTTAACTCACATTCTCAATCTCTCCTTGCCAAGAATCCCTGAAACTACAGCGTACAGAAAGTAGAGACCCTAAATGTATTCCAAGTTCACAGTGACAACCCCACCCTCCAAGCCAGTCATTCATTAAATAAAATCACCTTCTTGACCTACCCTTTTTGTTTCTGTGGGAACACTCACAAACTTTTGGTAGGAACTGGGGCCAATCACACCATGGTCAACCAGGAATTTTAAGACTCCCAACAACTAGACCAAGTACCCAGTTGCTTCAAGGCAGTGTGCATGGCTGACTCACATAGGGTGGCCCTAACTCATGAGATTTTACCCTTCTCTGTGAGAATGGGGAACATCCAGGTTAAGTTTTCTGGGCAAATTATGGTGGGGCTCAGCCACAATGTCATTGCTGGCCTCAACTGGCTCCAACACAATCAATCATATATCAACTGGGACACCCCTGTGATCACACTCACCCGGAATGAGGTAGAATTCCATATTTAGCCCATCAAGATGAGTAAGCTGCTTCATGGCACTGTGTTTGTCTGTCTCATAGAAACTGGTTCCTACAACTTCAAGGGGGAAGCTGGACTTTAACCAGTGTTCAGTGGAAGGCATTAGCTCTGAACCCGTGACATTCCCCCTCAGACACACCATCATCTCCAGCACTAGTATCACTTCTTGAAGAGTACAAGGATGTATTCAGCAAAACTTTATATCAACTGCCCCCTTCAAGAGAAATACAACATGCTATCCAGTTACAAGGGTTGCTGCCCAAGTCATGATCCCTCTATTGTTTGACACCCAAGGAGGACAAAACTCTTTGTCAACATCTTGTGGATGCGCTCAATAAGGGATTCATCTGCCCCTCCCTCTCATCATATGGAGATGAAGTCTTTTTCATAGCCAAGAAATATTAGTCCCTTTTATTTGCAACCAATTACTGTGCACTAAACAAAGTGGCATTAAAGTACAAGTACCCCTTACCGCTAATTGATGATCTGTTTGATACGCTTGAGAGTGAAAAGGTCTTTAGTAAGATCAATCTCACTCAGGGTACAACCAGGTCTGCATTGTGCCTGGGGACAAGGCAAAAACTGCCTTTTGCACACTTTATGGGTTATTTGAATGTTGAGTCATGAACTTTGGAATGACCAACGCTCCCTCTACCTTTGCCATATTGATGAACAAAGTCTTTGAAGATCTGATTGAAAAGTGTGTTGTTGTGTATCTTGACAACATTATTGTCTTCATTCAAGATCAAATAACACATCTCCAACATCTTTGTGCTATACTCAACACCCTTTGCAAACATCAGCTAAAAACCAAGCCTTCTAAATGCAAATTCCTCCAGTCAGAGCTTCTATTCTTGGGGCACATCATCTCCGCCCAAGGAATAAAGCCCAACCCTGCCAAGATCAAGGCAATCACAAGCATGCCACCCCCATCAATGTGGGTTAGGCGTGCACATTCTTGGGCATGGTTGTCTATATGAAGAAGTTCATCCCCAACTGTGGATAACTAATTGAACCTCCCACTGAACTCTTAAACACCAAAAGGTGCTTCCACTGGACACCTGTCAGAGACCAGGTCTTTGAGACGCTGAAGCAGAGGCTTACAACTGCACCTGTATTGCAGTTCCCCAATTGGAACCGCCAGTATAAACTTGATACTGATGCCTCTGACAGGGCCATAGGGGGTGTGTTAAGAGTGGAAACTGATGAAAGTGTATTCCTTCCTGTGGCCTACAAATCCAGAAAACTCACCAACTCAGAGTAGCACTATCCCATACATGATAAAGAGTTAGTGGCCATTGTGCACTGCATTAATAAATGGAGTTGTTACCTGGAAGGGGCCACATTTCTGCCCTGGGTCCTAACAGATCACAAATATCTTCAGTATTTCAATACCCAGTTACACTTTACCTGACGTCAGGCAGGATGGGTCAAACGTCTGTCCCTGTACCAGTTGTGTATCAAATACAAACCTGGGAAGGAACTGGTCACAGCCAACACTTTCTCCAGACTCTAAATAGTGTCTATCACGGGAGATGACGGCTTGGACCCAGACTGTCCCATGCTCTACCTGCTTCCTGAGACTACCTGTTACAAAGGCCTCAATTATGTGACTATTTCCAAACTGAAGGACAACAAAATCCAGTTCACTACTGACGCTGGCAATTTCTGCCACCAGGCAGAAACAGGAAAAAAAGACGCCCTATATTCTCACCACACAATGAGGAGACACTATCCTGCAGTATCACTGCACCTTGGGTCATATCAGAGGATGTAATCTCTTCAAAATCATGAAGCTCAAGTTCTGATGGGCCTGCATGCACCAGGACATCCTGGACCTCCTCAAGATGTATGTCCTATGTGAAAATAACATATCCAAGCCTGCTCTACCCAAATCTGTTCAACCCATCAAAGCCATGGAACCCTTCAAACAGTTGGCTCTTGACATTGTTGGCCCCTTACTGGAGGACAAGCTGGGAAAGAAATATATCATCACAGCAATCAATTATTTTACTTGCTGGCATGTAGTGTGGGCAACTATCAACCATAAGGCATTTATCATTACCCAGTTTATTGGTAAGGAAATTGTGGCACGCTTTGGACAACCCAAATGTCTCATTACCGACAGGGGACTGGAGCTTGTAGGAAACTTCATGAAGGCATACTGTGCCAAAAATGCCCTCTAACAAGTAGTCATCGCCCCCTACCATCCTCAAGCCAAAGGACGTGTAGAGCACCTGAATTATTCCCTAGTACAATTAATTGCCAAGCTCTCCCAGGAGCTCCCAAACACCACCTGAGTTGAACACTTACCCACTGCCCTACCCATATTATGTGCCAGGATTAATTGGGATACAGGCTTTAGCCCCAGTGCCTTGGCCTTTGGGACCCCTGATGGTCTGACAGGAGTAGAACAGGGGAAGCTACAGTCTACAGAGCCCAAAAAACCTCCCCTTGTAGTTACCCCTCCCTGAGTTAATGGCAAGCCAAGGCCTGCAACATCAAACAAGAAAGGATCAAGGGGGAATAGGTACCTCAAAGCAAGGTATGTTGTAGGTGACTCTGTTTACGCCCTTGATTCTAACTCAGCCAAATTGGAATCCAAATTATCTTGGACCCTTCAAAGTGGCTGCTGTATACAACAATCATACTTACCAGCTTGAAGATACCCAAGGAATTACCAAGAAACTTCATCATGACTGCTTGCGCTCCTGCCACACTAATCTCACACAAAGACTCTTTGTGCGGACCTTCCCAGATCTCCCAAAAGTTTCAACCTTGGTACCTGACAACAAACAGAGGGAAAGGGAGGTGTTACAACCAAGATTCCCCTCTTGCCTGCTAATGTATATTACAATACAAAGGGAGCTCTTGATGAGTTACCCCAGGATGTATATAACAGCATGGATCAGCCTGAAGGCAAGGTCACATTGCAGGCACTATCTTCTAATTAGGAGCACTGCCAATTCAACTTTGCTGATCCCCACACAATTTATTCTTTGGATTTGAACCTTACATGAAACCTGCCACTGTGCCACCTCCTGGTGGCTTTGTGACTTTTCCCATATATTACAGTAGTTTTAAAAGCTATGGCAACAAGCAGAAATAACTCAGAGGTAAGCAAAATTAGAAATAAACAATTTTTATATTAATTTACAATAGATTTAGGTTGATTTCAATTTTGTTTACATCTGAGTTATTTTTGCTTAAATCTGAGTTCACTTTGTTTAAATCTGAAGTATTTTTGCTTGTCTCCATGACTTTTAAAACTACTGTATATTAGTCACAATATTGATTAATAACCCTTATTTTATTATTCTCATTCTTGTCCTTTCTATTGGACTGTTGTCTGCCCCAATCAAATACTGAACTATCATTGGTTCAGTTGCAATAATAGTACAAAACCTTCTGGTATTTTGGTACCAGGGGTGTACAGGGTCCAGTCCACTGGAAGGCCAGACATGATTCTATCAAGGATTTGTTGATTGCAGCAAGTACAGACAACATGCAGAATTTTGAAGGAAAGGGTAGGATGGAGAACTTACTTCTTCTACTAATGTTGTAACTGTGCTGTTTTAGCAGAGTTAAAATGGGAAATATTTGGAAACTAGATAATTATCTTTATTTAGAGATAAGAATTATATAGTTGTGCTGAATATCATGAGAGGAACATGATTATGTAGATCATATAGTTGGATGGTGAAGGGAGTGGCTTGATTCTGGTAATGAGTCAAGCGCTAAATTGAGTCATTCACCATATGGGATCATTGTTTGTTCATGTTGTCAATTCTGGGTTTTAAGTTGACTTCCTTGTTTGGCTATGGATCACAAGGAAGTTGTATTTCAGGTCACAAACCTGCTTAGTTGGAACCTTATTGGTGGGTCAACCCTGCTGTTTTGACATCAAGTACAAAATTTATATAGGGATAAGATAATTGATGGCCGCCACAAAACACCAGGATCCTCTATTCCACATTTAGATCCCGCTACAATCTTAGCCCAATATTAACTTCTGATTGGATGATCATAGTTAATATTGACTAATTTTACAACTAAGTTGATCAGCTGTCCTATCCTTCATCAAGAGCGCAAGTGCTGGTTGCCCTCTCACTCACCAAGCTTAATAGATCAATGTCAATTTACAGTAAAGACTGATTTATTCAATCACCATACAAAACACAGCTATTATTAGAACCTGCAAGCATTTGGTTGCCCAATTGGTAATCAGTAAAGCGCTGGTATAATCTACTATTTCCTGATAGTAAGAAACCCTGATTGGTTGTTTGTCCTCAATTCCAGGGTTTCACAGCATTTGGGCCTCTCAAATCCCTAGCCATTTGCAGTCAAATAAAAGGGGTTATCTTTATGGAAAGACATTTGGTAGTGTTTTCCACACAACTGGTTGTACTATCCCCAGAGAGGCTAGTTGATTGTCTAGGGCTTTCCATGATCTGACAGTGACAAAAGGTGTAATTATGATCACCACCAAATTCCTAATAATACCCCTTCTAGTGTTGAGAGTTAAGATGTTCAACTATCACAATCATCACCAACCTAGCTAACATCCATACATTGCCTGGTTTGACACCAAACTAATTTCACAATGGCTTGTCCACCTATATAACCTTCTCTAATCCAAGCTGTCATCATGATCCCCCATTCAGCGGTCTCACCTGTGTACATGCTGCAATCTATTTGTCTATAATAGACTAAAATATTGCTTCTGTTGAGTACATACTTCTGGGAAGTATAATAAACAAGATACAGGGGGATATTAAGAAGATAATGATACTTTATTGGATATAAATATAAGATATTATATAGTATCATGGGAAGCCACATACTGTTCATGTACGTCATGGTAGGCATGGGGCTTATCCAAGTGATTGTTTCTCTTAAGTCATGAGTCTTGTCCAAGTTATGTTCTGCTTAGGATTTAAAATGTTTGATATCTTTAATAGATGTCCAAATGATAGTAGTGTACCAACTTAATGATTAGTTGGGGAATCATTCAGTGAGTCACTCAGGGAATTAATTTCCCAAGAGGGAGTAATCTTAGATGTTGCAACCTCTCCCCCTGGGGTGCTAGAAGGTGGAACCTTGGGAATTCTCTTAAGAGTGTTGGGGATTTGGTATTGATATTGATCCAGTTTGGTGTTGGGAACAGGAAGTCAGGAGTTACGCTGGGCTGTTCTTGCTTTACATAGGCAGAGGCAATCATGGTGCATACTTTTTAGTTCTGTTCTTGTACCAATACCTTTGATGAGATAAGTATTGTTGGGCTTGACTTTCATGACAATGCCTGGTCCCTGTAACCCTGGATCCAACTTGTGTATGTTGTGGTTGACAACCCAGATCTCATCCCTGACTTGGAAGTGTTCTTGTTTTAGTGGGATTGCTTCTCTCTTAATTCTTTTCTTTTCCATTTCTTCTTGGTCCTTTCTGGCACACTGTACATCAGGGTCACTGTTGTCTGGTACCTTCTTAGATAAAGATAAACATTTTCCTGAGGTAGTGCTAACAATGGCAGGCTTATGTCCATAGACAAGTTCATACAGACTTTTGTCTGTATTGCAGTTAACTTGTGCTCTTCACACTATTAGTGCTGCTGGTAGCATGTCAACCCAGGCTTTTGGATTGTTGGAAGATAGCTTACCAAGGGCCTCTACTAGGGAGTCATTTAGTCTTTCTACTCTTCCATTTGCTTGCGGGTGATAAGGACTGGATATGGTGTGCTCAATTCTATTCTTGGCAAGGTAGACATTGGTTTCAATGGCTTTAAGCTCAGTTTCCCTGTCTGTGATTAGGAGTTCAAGTTTCCCAAACTTAGCTATGATCTCTTTGCTAATAAACCGTCTTACATCATTGTCTTTGTGTTCTTTTCTAGATTGTGCTACAGACCACCTAGTCACATAGTTGATAGCTGTTATAATGTACTTTTTGCCTTTTTATTACTAGACATTGGTCCTACAATATCCAGTAGCCACACTTTGAAAGTCTGTGTGATTGACACTTGTATTACTGACTTGGGAGGTGCCTGGAAGCAGGCGTACTTCTTAAAGACCTCACATTGTTCCAGTACTTCCTTGATATTTCCTAACATGTTGGACCACCAGTAGTGTGTCTTGAGATATTCATGAAAGTTCCGGCTACAGGTGTGTCCCAGATCTCTGTGATATTGGAGGATTGTGTCAATATTTTGTGTTGGCAGGATGTAGGGTACAGTATCATTACTTGGGAATATTTGGTGTAGTGTGTCATATATGTTTTTGAACAGGTGTTTGTTCTTGAGGACTTTCTCTTGGATGTCCATTAGTGTGCCGGGTGGGAACCCCTATTAGAGATTCCCCATGATCAACATGGGCCAATCAGGGTCCCCATCAGCGCATAGAACATGTTTACTGTATAGCCTTGATAGGGCATCTGCAGTAATCATTTCCTTGCCTGACTTGTATTTAATTGTCATGGGGTACCTTTTTATAAGGTTCATTCATTCAGCTTGTCTTCTTGATAGATGTTGTTGTGTTTTGAAAAATATCAGTGACTTGTGATTGGTAAGCACTTTGAACATTTTTGCACCTTCCAGGTAACATTGCCACTTCATGAGACAGTGCACAATAGTTACCAGTTCCTTGTCATATATTGGATATCTCTGTTCACCATCAGATAATTTTCTTTGTTTGTATGCTACAGGGAGGAAGTCCTTTTCTGCAGTCTGAATTTGGAGTATACCTCCAATTGCGTAGTTGGAAGCATCAGCTTTCAGTTCCTATATTCATTTGCGGTTTGGGTACTGTAGGATAGGGGCAGTGATCATGTGCTCTTTGAGTTGTCAGAAATTTTGATCTCTTAGTGGTGTCCATACAAACTCGGTCATTTTTCCTGTGATGGCTGACAGGGGGCAGTCAGAGCACCCCAGTCAGGAATGAATCTTCTAATGTAGGCTATCATGCCTAAAAAGGTACAGAGTTCACTTTTATTTCTTGGAGCTGGCGTTCTGGTTATGGCACATATCTTTTTTGGGTCTGGTTTGATTCTGTCCTTGCTTATAATGTGACCAAGGAATGGAAGTTCAGACAAGAAGAAGTTGCACTTTGAAGGTTTAGCAATGAGTTGGTTTTCTATGAGGGTGCAGAGGACCAGGAAAACATCTTCCCAGTGTTACTTTAAAGTTGGAATGTAGATGATTGCTCTTTTTCCAATGTGTTCCTTAAAGACTTCATTCAGAAAGGTTACAAAGGTGCTTGTAGTGTTTGTCATGCCAAAGTTAAGGACCACACACTCAAAGGAACCATAATTTGTTCTGAAGGCTGTCTTTGATATGTCTTCTGGTTTCACACAAATTTGGTGATAACCTGCTATCAAGTCAATTTTTGTGAAGACTTGGGACACCCCAGAGCGTCAAAAAGGTCATCAATCAGGGGCAGGGGATACCTGGGTAGGAGACACTATCTCAAAAATAGCCCTTTTATTTACGCCATCTCAAATTTAATTCAAAATGACGTTTTTTGCATTAGTGATTTTGAATCACAAAAAAATAAAATAAACAATAAAATAGTTAAAATTTAAATATATCTTTATAATGTGGCATCTCAAATTTACGCCATCTTGATTCTGTCACTTTGAGTCAGATTAATTAAATCTTATTTTGCTAACTTTATTTACATATGAAATCACTTAGTGTGGGGCGTGTTTACGCCATCTCAACATTACATCATTTTGAATCACACTATTTATCTTTAACTAAAATAAGCTTATACCTTAACTAAAATAAAGCCTGTTTTATAGTGCCAGAAGATGTTCCTATAGTATTAATCTAAGACACTAATATCAAAATCAACTTAAAATAATGCCACTATGATAGTCCTTCTAGTGATTGTCATTGCTGGGTAAAAACCCCAGTTTTGTTATATGTAATTTATAATTTTATTATACATGGATACATTGATAAGGGTTCTCTTAATAAAATATTTTAATAGTGATTTTAATATGAAAGGGGGTGATTATGCCATTTTGATTTGTGTCACTTTGAATTCCACTGAGTTTCATATCACCCAATTGATTTGATGTGCACAATGGATAGGGGAAAATAAGGGGAAGTTACATATGACGCTAGGCTACGCTATATTGACTCCCTCACTGCAATTCTTGCTTTTCACTTTTCAAAAGTATTATTTCACATCTAAAATCAATTAAGCAAAAAATGTAAGAAAACATGAAAATATGCAAATATATATTTTTTGGCCTCCTCTAAACAACTGGGTACTTTTGACCCAGTTGTATAAGCTAGCTTTTGAGAAATTCAAGCTTTATTATTTGGCCTGTTTGAGGTAGCTCCACTGGAAATTTATTAATTTAATATAAAAAATGGTCAAAAACACTATGTTTTTGAGCTACAGCACCTCAATTATGTCACTTCAAAAATGCCATTTTGACTGCAAGTTTTCAGTCAAAACTCAAAGTTTTGCATACTTGCGTTACTAATAAATTTTTTATTTTTAAGTAAACAAACATAGAAATTTTAATTAGATATTTTTAGATCTCCTCTACAATTCTATGTAAAAATTTTCTACTTTTATATTAAAAACATTATCATTTTTCTCTTTAAAAACAACCCCCAAATTTCCCATATTTTGATACTAATTCACTTTTAGATGCCTCCTAAGTCCATCAACAAAGCTGCGCCCAAGGAATCCAAGGCCTCTGAGTCCAAGATCACTCCTCCTAAGGCCAAGAAGGCCAAAACTACCCCTAAAAAGCAGCCTGCTAAGGGTAAAGCCCCCAAGACACCCACGCCTTCCCCTGAACCTGAGGAAACAAGCCCAACCCCTCTCCACTCTCATTTTGTTTAATCTCCTTCAGATCCTCAGGAAAAGTTATTCAACTTTAACCACCACTCTTATCCCACCTCAGAACCTTAAGAGGAAGAGGAACAGGATCCTGAGCCTGGTGCTCCTGCAGATGAGCAAATTGAGCTCTGGGATCTATACATTGTCCACAACATCTGCAATCAAATTGGCACATTTTCTGTTCCCACCACATACCCAGCCAGCTACCCCATAATGACTAAGAAAGAGGGTGCCAGCTTTGTTTAAAAGGGCTACAGCTTCAGCTGTAACAACAAGAAGAAAGCAATCCACCAACATCACTACAAATGTGATAATGTTGGGTGCCCTGATAGGCTCACTACATATGGTTTACTAGATTCAAGGCCCTAACTACTGGGCATGACTGCGCCAAGACTTTTGACCCCTTATATCAACTGATATGCTGGTTTCTTTTCCAGGTCATCCCAATCACCAAAGATCAAACCACCACTGAGGTTGTCAATGATGCTCTCCTCAATTTAAATGACACCCAACTTGCCACTGTTGGTGGCAGCTCTAAATTACAGAGATATCTCACTGTTCAGAGATATGCTCTGAGCACTGAAGGTGCCAGTGCTTCATCAATTGATCCTTACTGAGGAACAAAAACCATCTTGTCATGAGGAGAGATTCTTCTCCATAACAACAGCCAACATGCCCTTGAGCGCATTATTTGCTTTGCCACCTCACAGGATCTGTGCAACCTGTTGAAATTCAAAACATGGCTTGCAGATGGAACTTTCTCCACCTGCCCAAAGCTATTTAACCAGCTTTGGATCATTCACAGGCAGGTGGGAAATCTAGTTCTTCCCCTGGTCTTCTTTTTCCTCCAAAATAAGAAGCAGTAAACTTATGTCTGTGCTCTTACAATTTTAAAAGCCAAGTTGGATGAGATCCTCCTAGCCGTTAAAGAGGAGCCAAAGAAAACCAGAGGGCATAAGAAGAAGGCCCAGTCCCAGGAAGAGGAAGTCACTCTAGCCAAAAAGAAGCCAGAAAGCCTTCCCTATCACAAATATCTGGTAGTGGATTGTGAACAGGCTCAGGCAAATGCTTTCATTAGAGTCTTCAAGAGCTCCCCCAAGGGATTCTACTTCCACTTCCAGCAGGCACTCTGCCGCTGCCTCCAAATTGCTATGATCTTCATGAGCTGGTCAACTCCAAAGGCACTAAAGAAGCCAAGGACGTGTTCAACTGCTTTGCTGCCCTTTCTCTTGTGAGAAAGGAGGAGACCAATGCCTTTTACAATGCCCTCCTCTGTCATCCTTATATCCTTGCCAACCAGGCAGCCTTTGTTCCGTCCATTGAGTATTTTGAAACTCAACGGGTTGAAGTATTTCAAGGAGCACACCACATCAGAAAAGGCAGTGACTCAATCTAGTGGAACTGCTATAATCAAGTAAAAGATGGTTTGATCAAGACTACCTCTTCCCTTGAAGGGTGGCATAGCCAATTTGCAACAAGAGTCTGGGTTCATAAGCTCAAATTCAACAAAATAATGGTGCATTTAAAAACCCAGCAAGCTATCTCTGCCTGGCTCTTCAATACTGACATGAAGTCCAAGGGCAACTCCCCCAAGCAGACTAAGGTGGTAAAGAAATATACTGAAATCAGCAAGGTGGTCCTTGCCTGCTATCCCAAGGATAGAAAGCTTGAGCATCTTCAGGCCATCTCTGTTGCTCTTTCAACTAATGTTTGAGCATATTTGCAATAAACACTTCTTTATCTTCTCTCTTATTTCCTTTAATTTCATTATTTTTTGACTTTTTTGGTATTTGGTACAATTCTATGCTTATTTTAAAGTATAGTTTACAGTAATAATAGATGAAAATAGTTGTTTTTGGTATATTTTAACTTTTGGGCTTTACACAACCTTTTTGCTCTTAAAGGGTCCCATTTTTCATTTCAGGTTTGGAATTCTGAGGCTTTTTTAAGTCTATAAATGCTTTTTAAATTTTATTTTTTGAGAATTTTTGGGTTTTTTTTGGAGTTCAAAAATCTAAAAATTTAAAACCTGTTTTTCTTAGTCGTGATGCTGCAAATTGAAATGTTGTTTTTACTATAAAATTGAGATAGCTAAAAATTGAGATGGAATATTTTGAAATAGAATTTTTCAAGATGCTGTTTTTGAAATGGCATGTTCTACTAATACCTGTTCTTAATTGTGATCTTGTTGATAGCCCTGTAGTCTGTGAATAGGCAGAGTCATCTATCTTTCTTTGCTACAAAGAAGATAGCCACACTAAAAGGAGATTTAGAAGGTGTTATGAGTCCTTTTTGAGTGCTTTGTCAAGGTAGGCTTTTAGGGTGTTGTCTTTTTGTGGTGTTAGGCGTTAAATAGGGCGTGCTTTTGGCACACTTCCTTTGAGGTCGATTTTGTGCTGTATGCCCCAATTATGTGGTAGCCCTGGTAAATTTTCTTGGAAAACAGAAGGGAATTCAATTAATAGCTGTGCTTGGATTGGGTCTCTTACATGTGTGGTTTCTGTACTTTTAAAGTGGATAATTTCATACATGCAGGTGTTCCGATTGATTTTGCTAGGATTCTTTTCTTCTTCTGTTTCCATAATCTTTACAAATACATGGTCCCTCATAAGTGTATCAAGGTGGGTTAGATACATGTGGTGGTGTACCTCTCCTTGTTGTATGGTGAGGGTAGCACTATTCCAGCATATATGAGGTTTGGGTTTTTCTCATCCAATACAGGCCAAGTATAATGTCATACTTGGGGATTGGTATGATAGGGCCACTAAGCGTAGTTGTATGTCTCTGATTTGGGCGCGGAAAGGTTTTGCTTCTCTGTTGACTGGTGTGCTTCTATTATCTGCCATGATAACTCTCTTGATATTGCTTCAGACCATGGGTATTTTCATGAGGTTGGCAAATTTCTTGTCAACAAGGGATTGGTCTGCTCCAGTGTCAAATACTGCTGTGCCCTGATATCTGTGAAAGCAGAAAGAATAAGTGAGGAGTTTATTTCTGGTTTGGGTGGCAAACAGTAGAGGATTGCTGGAGGGTACTTGTATAATGTTAATTGAGTCCACATCTTGGTCCCTGTATGAGTCTTGTAAAGTGAGGGAGGGTGGCTTGCCTAAGCACTCCCCTGAGCTTTCCCCTCCTTGTTGGTGTTATCAGTGCTCACTTTATTTGCTTGAGTGGTACAATTTCTGCCTCAAAGATGGGGGTTGTTGGCTTGGTTGTTCTGTTTATTAGATTGAGGTTCCTTTTTTTGCTGTGTGACTGTCTTTTTGTTTGTTTGTAATATGTAGGTCATCAGGTTTTTGTGCTGCGTTTTTCCTTCCAATAACACATCCTGAAGGTTCTTGCAGCATGTTTTGTCAAACTGACGTCTGATGTGTGTGAGGAGGCCATTGTAGAAGTCTGATTGTGGGACATCTTTGTCAAAATTAATGGTTTTGGGGCTTGGTCATGTAGGTCTTTGTAGGCTGCAATGTACTCCTCAATTGTTCCTGTCATTTTGAAGGTTCTGAGCTCTGTCATGATCACTACATCAGAGTCCTTTATAGCAAAAATTTTGATAAAGGCAGCTTTGAACATATCCCAGTCTTTGTTGTGATCAGGATGTTGGTCAAATCTGTCAGGTCCCAGATTGCCCTGGACAGTCAGCTGGCCTGCCTAGAGGCAAAAGACTCCACAGCTTGGAACCCCGTAAAAATTATATCTCAGAGTGAGAAAACCACCCTTTTGGTTAACAAATGGCCTGGGATTTGAGAGGCACACAAGCCTAAAATCCCTGGCTTTGACTCCACTATAAAATTTGGGCCTCTTAATTATCAGGAAATGGTACATCAAGAGCACAATTATTTGATTGCGTAATTGGGTGCTCAATTGCTTGTGGGTTCTATAAATAACTGTGGCACCTTGGCATGCTGCAGTTCAAGAAAGGTTTATGTTATACCAACCAATGAGCATCCACTTCCAGGCCCAAGTACACAATTTCCGGTCAAAATTGTAAGTTTAACTGAGAATGATGCCATCAGATCTCTGGTGGCACTAAAGGCCACAAAATTACCAGTAAGTATAAGTAGCAAGGAGGAGAAGCTCTCCTCACTGTTGACATCTTCAAATTAAACAATTTTATGCTCAAGATTCATTATTTTCTTGCAAAATCTATCTACTTTTGCACCAATTTAATTATTCTGTTTGCACTTATTTATATCTCCACTACACTTTACAACCTCACTCATCTGCTCCTCCTGGCCACCAAGAGTGATCATTTTGCCCTCCATGCTGGAGATTCCTCCTACTCCTCCCTTACCAACTGTACCTCCTTCCCAGGACTTCAGTAAGTTGGGTTTTGTCTATATCGCAGTATTGGGGCTGGTCAACCAGGTTTTGCCCCATACTAGGAGTTAGCAATCCCTAGCTACTGCAGTCAACTATCTGGTCAGAGTTACGCCTATTGTGTACTTGGTCTTCCAGGCCCAGTCCACCTCCCCTGCAGGAGTCAAGCCAGACTCTGGTATGGGCCATGACAAAACCACTCACTTAAAAAGTGTGAGGCACCCCTGTGATGTGTAGGGCAATCCTGCTGGCTCAGATTCTACATGGATAGCCTACTTGTGTAAACTTGTTTTGGGTTCTTTGGATCCAGGGGTTGGTGTTCTCTCTGTGTAGTCCTGCAAACTTTCCAATTTCTGCTAAGCAGAGGCATTGAAATATGATGTTGGGTATTTCAGTTGCTTTCAGGGTTGAGGTTGAAGGCAGGTTCAGGATGACACATGTTTTGAGGAGATTGTACTGTTTGGTAGGGACAAGGACATTGTTGAAGATAAAAAAACCCATAGTGATGTCTTATCTCTCTTTGTAGTATCTCCAGCCTGTGGAAAGTGCCATCTGCTGGGTTCTTTTCTTGGGAGGATTCTTTCCTTTAAGCTGTGTAGGTGTGGAAAACCTACCTGATACCAATGCCAAGTAAATACTTCTGGGAAGTATAATAAACAAGATAAAGGGGGGAATTAAGAAGATAACAATACTTTATTGCATATAAATTTATGATATTATATAGTATCATGGGAAGCCACATACTGTCCATGTATGTCATGGTAGTCATGGGGCTTATCCAAGTGATTGTTTTTCTTAGGTCATGAGGCTTATTTGAGTCATGTTTCTTTTAGAATCTGGATTGTTTGATCCCTGTAATAGATGGTCAACTGATGTTGTAACTGTGCTGTTTTAGCAGAGTTATAAGGGGGAAATATTTAGAAACTAGATAATAATCTTTATTAAGAGATAGTGATTATATAGTCATTGTGAATCAAGGATAACAGGAACATGATTGTGTTGATCACACAGTTTGATGGTGAAGGGGGTGGCTTGATCCTGGTAATAAGTCAAGCGCCAAAACAAGGTATCCACTATAAGGGATCATCATCTGTTCATGTTGTTGGATTTGGTAATTTGAGTTGACTTCCTAGTCTGGCTTCAGGTGACCGGGTAATTGGATTGCAGGTCACAAACCCACTTGTTTGAAACCTTGCTGGCATTTCAAGTCTGCTGTTTTGACACCCCCCCCCGACTGAAGGTTGGCCTCCTCTGGGGGTAGGTTGTCAGGGAGGTTGTCAGGAGCCCGGCGCCATACTGGACTAGCTGTTGCTCTGTGGCGGGCAGGGCAGTTTTGCGTTGTTTTTGTCTTGCTTTGCA
Organism: Entomophthora muscae; assembly: GCA_014839935.2. NCBI lineage: Eukaryota > Fungi > Entomophthoromycota > Entomophthoromycetes > Entomophthorales > Entomophthoraceae > Entomophthora > Entomophthora muscae. Next base: position 56,959 of record QTSX02003087.1, on the reverse strand, counting down.
GGGTCTCAGGCAATCATGAAGTAGGGTCTTGTCTTGTTTGCGCTTCCTGAGTCCTTGCACGAGGTAAGTGTTATTTTTGTTTACCTTTATAATGATTTCTGGGCCTACTTTCTTGGGTTTTAGTTTGCTTTCATCAACGTTCATGACCCAAACTTTGTCCCCAACTTCATGTCTATCTCATATGGGGACAAAGGTTTTTTGCAGACTTTCATTTTCCCTTTCTGTTTGCTCACTGTTGGCCTCTATAACTTGAGGGTCTGAACAAGGGGGGACTTTACTTGGAATTTCCTGTTTGGGCCCTGTCAATGCTTGAATGATATTTGGCTGTATGCTGTATACCAACTCAAAAGGGCTTTTTCCAGTGGATCTGTTCACTTAGGTTTGGCACACAAGTAGTGCAGTCAATAGCTGCTTATAACAGTCTTCAGGTCTCCCGGCAGTGAGTTTGGCTAAGGCTTGCACAAGGCTGCCATTAAGCCTCTCTACCCGCCCATTGGCCTGTGGGTGGTATGGTGTTGTTATGGTATGTTTGACCCCATTTTTGGCGAGGTATAAGTTGGTGTTTCCAGAGGTCAATTCTTTTCCTCCATTGGTTATCGGGATTTCTGGCTTTCCAAACTTGCTGATTATTTCTCTTCCTATTAATCATTGTACATCATTGCCAGTGTGTGCCTTTACTGCTTGGGCTACTGGCCATCTTGTAGTAAAGTCTATGGCTGTGATGATGTATTTCTTATTGTTGTGTTTCCCTGGCATGGGGCCAACAACGTTGAGGGCCCACACCTTGAAGGGTAGTTGTGTGCGGATGGGTAGTACTGATTTTGGAGGGGTTTTGCTCTTAGCAAAGTTCTTGCATACTTCACATTAGTCTAGGACTTCCTGAACGTCACAATACAGGGTTGGCCACCAGGCCTTGTGTTTAAGGAATTTGTATAGGTTGCGGCTCTTGGTTTGATCTAGGTCTCTGTGATAATGTAGGATGGTGTCCACTTGTTGGTGTGTGGGGATATAAGGGATGGTGGTCCCATCAGACATTTTTCTGTGCAAGGTCCTGTACACGTCAGCAAATAGTTGTTCATTTTTGATGACTGTTTCTTTTGTTATGTTGGTTGTACCAGGAGGGAACCCCTCTTCTTTATTTTGTAGCACAAAGAGAGGCCAGTCTGGGTTGTGCCCATTTTCCCCTCTAGTGGCACAGACATACAGGCGCAAGAGGGCGTCTGCCATGGCAAGTTCTGGACCAGGTTTGTACTGTAGGAGCATATTGAATCTCTCCAAGAGCTCCATCCAGCAGGCCTGACGGCAGGACAGATTTGCTTGGGTTTTGAAATATATGAGCAACTTGTGGTCAGTCAATGCTGTGAACTCTTCCTGTTGTTCTAAATAGCAATGCCATTTGACTAGGCAGTGTACAATGGCCAGCAGTTCCTTGTTGTGGATAGGGTATCAACACTTGCCATATGTCAACTTTTGGGATTCATAAGCTATGGGCAGGAAATCACCATCATTATTTTTGATTATTAGTACTCCCTCAATGGATATTTCTGAGGTGTTGGTTTTCATTTGGCATTCCCTGTCATGTTTGGGGTATTGCAGGATAAGAGCTGTTGTGAGCTTCTCCTTGAGGCGTCTAAAACAGAGGTCATGTTGGGGGGTCCACACAAACTTGGATTTGGTGCCTGTTATGGCAGATAAGGGGGCAGTCAAAACGCTAAAGTCAGGTATGAAGCAACATACATAGGCCACCATCCCCAAGAAGGTGTGGAGTTCTGACTTATCCTTGGGTGGTGGCATCTTGCAGATGGCCTGTATCTTTTGACTTTTGGGCTTGATGCTGTCTTATGAGACTATGTGTCCCAGGAAAGGTAATTGCTTGCAGAAGAACTGGCACTTGGTGGGCTTGGCCAACAGTTTGTGTTGTGCCAGGGTAGCAAAGACTGCCTCTAGGTCTTTGTGGTGCTGTCCCACCAAGAGGCTGTAGACAATGATGTTGTCTATATAGACTAGGACATGCTTGCCTATGTGCAGAGCAAAAACTTTGTTCATGAAGATCACAAAGATGGAGGGGGCGTTTATCATGCCAAAGTTGAGCATCACACACTCATAGGAGCCGTATTTAGTGCAGAAGGCTGTTTTGGGAATGTCTTCCTCCTTAATACAAATCTGGTTGTAGCCTGCAGTTAGATCAATCTTGGAGAAGACTGTGGCTCCTCCCAAGGCATCAAAGAGGTTGTCAATCAGTGGAAATGGATAACAATTCTTGATGGTAGCTTTGTTTAGGGCTCAGTAGTCTGTGACCAGACGCAAGGTACCGTTCTTCTTGGCCACAAAGAATATGGCGGCCCCAAAGGGAGACTGTGAGGGGCAGATAAGTCCTTTCTCCAACACTTCCTTGAGGTAGGCGCGTAGGGTTCTGTCTTTGTTTGGGGTCAGCCTGTAGATAGGACGTGCTTTGGGTACAGCTCCTTTGAGCTGGATAGAGTGTTGAATGTGTTTCTCTGGGGGCAACCCAGGTAGAGCTTCCTGGAAGATTTCTGGATGGCGGGCCACAATTTTGCAGTCCTGAGGCGTGGAGGTATCCTGGCAATCTTTGAAATGTATGATCTTGTACTGGCAGGAGTTCCAGTCAATTGCCTTCAGATTTTCCTTTTTGTCCAGGGTCTCTGTGATGCGCACAAAGACGTGGTCACTTAGGAGTTAGTCCACTGAGTCAGGGTAGATCTGGTGGTTGACACCTTCACGCTTGATGGTCAACACTGAGGTCGCCCAGTCTATGTGAGGATTTTTTGTAACCAATCCAACCCCAGTACAATGTCAAACTTTTGAAAGTCAATGACGGGACCTTGGATGGTGGAGTGTAGATTCTCGAGCATGACAGAGAAGGGGGTGGTTTCCCTTGTCACAGCAATGTGATGTTCATCAGCTAAAACCACATTTTCAAACTGCAAAGGATTAGTGGCTATCTTGAACTTGTCTACAAAGCTGCTGTTGACTAGGGTTTAATCCGCGCCCGAGTTCAGGAGTGCCAAGCCTGTGTAACTGTGAAAACAGAAAGGATAGGACATCAGTTTATTGGGATGTCTGGCAATGGTGTACAGTACCGGGTCCTCTGAGGGTACTTGGATCATTGGGCATTGGTCCACGTCCTCAGGTTGGTACTCATCATTGGGCAAGTCAGGAGTTGTGTGGGGAGAGCTTGGCTTGCTTAATGCTCTCCCTGGGCTTTTCCCTTGTCTTGATTGCCTTGCGTGGCAGTGATACGGAAATGAGTACAATTTGACTGACCATTGTTCCCACTTTCATACCCATTTGAGCTTGTGGGTTTATGGTTGGTGTTATTCCTGTTGCTTCCAGGGGTGGTTGAGTGGAGCGCCCGCCTGTGTGAGAATCCTTGGGTCTCTCTCATTTTCCAGTTTATGCCTTATGGAGGGTATTGGATGTTTGTTCCGCTTTCTCCACCTTGCAGTACAGGCTTTGCAGGTTGGTCACCTGGTCCAGGTTCATGTGCCTCATTACATGCAACTTAAGGGCATCATAGTACATGAGGTGTGTGGCTGGGGTGTCAAAGGCCATGTCAGAGGGTGCGCAAAGTTGAAGTTTCTTGTAGGTGCGGGTGAGTTCCTTCACGGTGCCCGTCTGGGTTAGGTTCTTTACTTGGTGTATGATCATGAGTGCCGTGTCCTTAAGCACAAACCTTGCCAAGAAGTCTTGTTTGAAGGTATCCCAGCTCTTCCCAATGTGTTCTTTGTATCACTTGTTGCACCAGGTTCCAGTGTCATGGGTCAGTTGGATGGATATTTCTGCAATCCAAAATTGCTGTGGGCATTCCATCTGGGCCAGCTTTCTTTGGGCAGACTGGATCCATGCAGCAGTGTTGTTGTCATTGACCCTGGCAAAAGGTTCCAAGGCAGCGCTTCATAGTCTTTGGGCTAAGTAGGCGGGCATGGTGTTTTTGTTGGTTGGCTGCAGAATGGTGGCAGCCGTCTGAAAAACCCCTTGTGCAGACATGGCGTTAAAGGCGGGTAGTGGAATCACTGTGTTCTGGTACAGAACAAAGTCATCAGGTATCTCAGTACCAGGGGTATACAGAGTCCATTCCAGCAAAAGGCCAGACATGATTCTGTCAAGGATTTTTTGGCCGCAGCAAGTATGGGCAACAGGCGGAATTTTACAAGATGAGGTAGGATAGAGAACCTACCAGTGCTACCAATGTTGTAACTGTGCTGTTTTAGCAGAGTTAAAAGGGGAAATATTTGAAAACTAGATAATTATCTTTATTTAGAGATAGGAATTATATAGTTGTGCTGAATATCATGAGAGGAACATGATTATGTAGATCACTAGGTTGGATGGTGAAGGGAGTGACTTGATCCTGGTAATGAGTCAAGCGCCAAACAAGGTATCCACCATAAGGGATCATCAATTGTTCATGTTGTTGGATTTGGCAATTTGAGTTGACTTCCTAGTCTGGCTTTGAGTGGCCGGGTAATTGGATTATGGGTCACAAACCCGCTTGGTTGGAACCTTGCTGGTGGGTTGAGCCTGCTGTTTTGACACTGATAGTAGTGCCACTGACTTAATGTTTAGTTGGTGAGCCCTTTGGTGACTCATTCAGTGATCTACTTGGGGCATTAATCCCCTGAGAGGGAGTAGTCAAAGATGTTGTAACACTTCAATAAAATCATTCTTCTCCAAATCACTCTTCAAAGCCTCCCCAAAGCTGTCTCCTGACAAAAATAACTAAGATTTTTTAATTTATCAGTAAATGTCATATTGGGGTGGTGAGAATATGACCCCTTACCATTGTTTACATGTAAAGTTATTAAGATGTTGCTTTGGCCAATAAAAAGATAAAGTGATGATCCTCTCCACTTATAGCATTCTCAATAGGTGGTGGCATAGCAATCTAGGCTTGATTGTACCACTCTGATTTGCCTAACTCCACTCTTGCAAATGATCACAGGCAAGATGTAGACATTCCTGATTGTTGGTGATATTGTCTATTATTGATTTGATAACCAATTCATATTAAATCAGGCTTGAATTATGGGATTGCTGTTGGCCACAAATTTAGATACGATATCAGAGTTGAACTAAGGGCCACATAAATTTATGGCCTGATCACTTTGATAGATTTCTATATGTGGTTTGGCTATTTCTACATATACATCCAATAAAAACCATGGCTTATAAGCCATGCCACAGCAGTTTTCAAAGCTATGGCACCGAGCAAAAAAACTCATCTGCGAACAAAATAAACCCAGATGCAGATGAAATCAGAAACCAATAGATTTATATTGTTACAATAGATTTGGATCCATTTCTATTTTGCTTGGAGATGCTTTGATTCTGTTCACAGATAAGTTTACTTTCCTTACAGATAACTTTTTTGCTTAGTGCCACAGCTTTAGAAACAGCTGTACAGCTTTATATTGTAAGGAGGTTGGGTTTATTATTGAAAACAGGGCATGCTCAAAATTTGCTGGCATTAAGTACTTTTGCACCATATTTTTGACTTGGCAAGAAATGGATTTTTAGTAATAAAATAAAGAATAGGCTAGATTTTGATTTCTATCAAGAAAATATTAAATTGTGTTGGCTTTACACCTTCATGTCCTGTTTTTTGGGGTTGCGCCTCTAAAAGCAAGAGCAAAATGATATTTAAGCTTGCCTTACTATCACCTCCCTTAGTTGATTTTGGTTTTCTGGTCGGCATGGGCACTTTCAACAGTGGCAAAATTGACTGTAGGGATGCAAAAGTGAGAATCTAAAAGTGGCCAAGTCGACACTTTTTAAAATTTTGAAATGGCTTTTTATAATAAAGCAACTACTTTTTCTTGACTTTTTTGGCTGAGAGAATGAATAAAAAGTATCTTATATGGCCATAATAGTTTTTAATTCCAGATGAGTTATTTTAATTTAATTTCAAAATTGTCGACTTGGCCACTTTTAGATTCTCACTTTTGCATCCCTACAGTCAATTTTGCCACTGTTGCCCTGTCAACATGAGTGCTGTTGCCTTTAAATCGGGTTCAAAATCTGATTCTGGAGTTTAAAATAAATTTAATCTGCTAAGTACTCACTTTAGATGTCCTCTCCAACTAATAAGGATCCAGAAAAAGCAAGGATTTCAATAGGGCACACATCCAGACTTAAAATATAGCCCAGCTTATCCAGACAAATCCGCATAGCCATCGAGAAACCTATGACCGATTCCAAGTATGGACAATTGGGAAAGCGACTGAAGTTTGGGGATAAAATACGTAAGCTTAAGTTATGCTCACATGAAGAGCAAGAACAACTGTTGCCATCGATATCCAAGAGCTGGGAATAGGACCAGAAGCTGCTTGTTGACTTCCCAAGTTAGAATCAGCCATCCGATATCAATCCAAGTGAGTAGTTCAACTTTAAATTGCGTCAGCTTAACCCCCATCCATATTTCCCCCGCCATCTTTACAAAAAGAACGACGGGATTCACAGCGTGGGGAAGATATGGGGACCCTTCCATGATGTCGATCTTTTGACCATCAAAGTTATATTTAGTCTCAAGAAAGACAACCTTTTTGGGAAACATGAACCCGGAAAGTATAGCAGCCAGTGAACTTGAGTTACAAATCTTTCATTTACACAAAGGTTGTAAGCCAAATATCAGTCATTTTTTGTTTTATTTAATAGAATGCCCACAAATTAGCTTACTTTCATACTAGTTTAGTGTAAGCTTTAGCCTATGATTGGAAGTAATATATATCATGCAGAGTACTTGTGAGGGCAATAGATATGACCAGACCCTAACACTTCCATGATTTTACATTTAGCTCTCTCATCTTTGATAATCTAGATTGAAGATCTGGATTGAAAATCAATTTTAAAGGGAGTGGTGTGAGCATATGCTGCGTCATTAGAGTACAGGGCTAACATTACATTTGCTAGGTGAAATTAAGGGCAAACTATACTTGTTGTCGGTTGTAAAATATTGGTTGGTTTGAAGTTTGAAAGCTGTAAGAAGCTAGGACCCAATTTTATGTTAGAGTTAGCAGAACATGCTTAGATAGAAATATATTAGCATGAAATAAGTTTTCGTGGGTAGCTTAAATAAACTAAAGTTTAATTTAAAGCTACGCTAAAAGAATAATGCTTATAATATCACTCTAAAAGGCTTCATTAAAGCTTACTCGTTCTATTGAATGGATTACAAGCTTACATAAAAGAAAAAATACAGTCTAAGAACGAAGTTCCATCCCATAATAAATGTTGAGATGGTCTATAATAGCTGGTATCGAAGACAACACATTGAATGTCTTTTTCTCTAAAGCGAAATGTTAAAAAAGTACAACTTTCAATAGTTACCAGCTTTGCTCATTACATCCTCCAGCATAAACATCAGGTGATGATGAAAGATGAAAGTTGTAGTCCCGTAATCAAGTGCTTGCTGGACATAATTCTAAAGGGTTAACTTTGGACTGCAAGCTAATTTACCTCAACGCAATCCCAGGGAGTATACTTTTCATTTGAAAACAGGGAAGGGTTTTTAAGCAAGCCGCGCGCAGCCATTAAACCTTATTGAATAATACTAAGTATGTTTTCTAAACAAGATTAAAGCATATACCATCTACATGAGTATATTCAACTATTTTCCTCGCATCATCTAAAGAGAATACATCGCCATTGGCGATTATCGGCACTGAAGTATTTTCCCTCACAAACTTAATGGCATCGAGATTTACTGGCTCGGAAGAGCTTTGCTTTGTAGTTCGCCCATGGACAGCGATCCATTCCACCCCAACTTTCTCAGCCCTTTGAACAAATTCATAGGTTTTTCTAGCCACTTGATATCAATAAGTGAAACTCGACATATGGCTCAAACGGTACCTCAAATCTTTATGCACTCTGATTTTAATTGAACAAGGGACGTTGGTTCTATTTCGAACTTGATGAATCATATCTCTAACTAATTCCGGTTGAGTCATTAAATGCGCCCCTATCTTTTCATTTATAGCCCACTTTTGTGGGCAGCCACAGTTGATATCTACTGCGTCAACATACGGAGCGACAAACTCTGTTGCATCAGCAAGGTCCTTTCCTGTGTTGGCCGCGAACTGGACTACTAAAGGCCCTTCATTTTGATTAGTACTAAAATCGGCTTCTCTAGCCATGGGGGAGCTTGCAAAGACGTCGGCTAGGATCATGGGTGTATACGCTAAGTCCACCTTGTAACTAAACTTCGTTTGAGAATTTAAGCTCTTTTAAAACGCTACAAATATTCAACTGATGGCTTACTTTCTAACAACTTCTCGAAATGGAAGTTTGGAATACCGAACCATTGGAGCACATATTTTAATGAAGGGTGCATCTGTTTGCTTCACATTCTCTAAAAGTTCATGTATAGTTGTTTTTCTGCGCTCGTATCTGTCCATATTGTAAGTCTAATTTTATGCTTGTATATTAAGGAAGAGATGGGTGTATTAGATATGCTTCTGTGGCCTGATGACTTAAGTTTAGGGATGCTTCGGCTCAGCCCCGGCTGGCTTTCGGCTTTAGGCCGCTATAGCAAAAGCGAATATTATTAATATTTAAACATTGTTAAATAAATATTTGATCTTTGTAGCCAGGAGCCAGAAACTGGCCGCAGCTGCCTGGGGCTTGGCCGAAGCAGCCCTACTTAAGTTGACATGTTTTATTTTGATTGATTTCTCGACCGGGAAACATAATCTAGAAATTTATTAAAGTTGGAGTTATTGTCTCAGCTGGGGTCCCTGTAAAATAGTACGTTTGATTCAAAAAGAACTTTTAAACAATGTTTAATATAGCCTATCACTTCTCCTATTGAGGATAGGTGGAACGTTGAATTGATACATTGACAATCAGTGATTTTCGAAAAGTCGACTAACGGATTGATACGGAATAAGTTCTTTATCAAAATCCCACAAAGCCCTTAAAACAAGGTAAGAAGTGGTGATTAGATCCCTGTTTAATTCGAAGGGTGAGGTGAAGAATTGCGATGAAAGAATACAAGATCAAGGGAAGCCTTGCCTACAGCGTATGCTACTTTCGGGAAATTCCTCCGACAGGTCCTGAGGTAGAACTCAGGGCCAAATGCAGAGATGCAGCTGGTTTTCCAGGTTGAAGAAATTCAATGTTTCTCCATTCAGCCTAGGGCCTCTTTGCCAAGAATCGAGAAGCATTCATGCTTCAAAGATGAGCGGAGGTTTGAGGCTGAATGTGTTCGTCAGCTTTTTAGCTCGAATCCCAAGAGTAATCTTGATGGTTCATGCTACTAATGCAATTGCCTTATTGGTAACTTAAGGAGGATCACTCTCTCTACACCCATTAAAATTGGAAAATATAATTACCTGTAGCCTGAGAAAGTATTTGTTAGATATCAGGCTTTATATCTATCTCCTTTTAGCATTCAATTTAAAAATATGGATGTATAGGCTGAGGAAAATAATAATTTTATAATATAGTTTATTGTATTTTAGGCTGGAATTACTTATCTGTTTTGTTGAAAAATATCTTATTGAACAGATTTCAATTTAAATTAGTTTGAATATCACTATAATTTTCAGAGATCGAGGAATAACAAAAACAATTCAATTGTAAACAAAAAACTCAGCCTAAAGAAAAACACAGCTAAAGCAAGTTGCAGACTTCAAATATTATGAAAGTAGTTGGTTAATTAGCAAAGCCAAACAAGGAACATTAAGGTGCACAGATGAACTATGAAAGTAAATCAAATACAAGGCTGCAAACACAAAACTGTAAACAAAATAGCTCATTACAGTGTTGCTACTGTATCTCACAATACACAGGGGGTGTTTAATCCGTCACTCCATGATGAGTCTAATGTCAGCCCCTCTTAATTCACAAGATATAGTAAATATCATATTTTCTAATAAGGAGCAAATCTAATTCCAATGACAATACTACACATGATCTTATCCAACTCAGCTTTACACCTTATCTAAATCATGACATCCACTTAGTGTCCCAATGGCTCACTATACCAGTATAATAATTCTCACTCTTCTAAATAAAGGTCAGCATGTTCCTAATTCCTTTTCTATGCCCTTTCCAGAAGTTTTATTTCCCAACACCAACACTGAGCTATCATTAGTTCAGTTGCAACAGAGATAGCAGCAAAAGGTTTCATTAAAGCCCTACCTTTAAGAAAATTCTTCCAAGAAAGAACTGAGAGATAGGCTGCATGGCTAGATTTTCCAGAGAACCCTTTCTGCCTATTCCCAAAGGGGGTATCCCAGAAGTCTACATTATTGAAACAGTGTGATTGACCCACCAGAAAAGTTCCGCACAAGAGATCATGTGTCACTAAAACTGACTTTCCCATAACTCAAAGCCAAATGTGAAAGCCAACTTGAGCTTTTAAATAAGGTAACCTGACCCAGTGGCAATCCCAGCTCAGTGGACTATTCACTTTGGTGCTTCACTCATTATAAGGGTCAAGCCACCCTCTGTCCAATTCAATTGATTGATTGTCCCAATCTTGATCCTCTTAAAATGATTCACTCGAACTATACAAGCCCCATATCTCAATAAAGATAATCATCTAGTTCCCAAAATATTTTCACCTTGTAACTTTATAATACGACACAGTTATAACAACATCTTTTACCAAGATTAGCTCATGTTGTGCAGCGTTTAAAGTGAGCTCTTCCTGGGTCAACAAGATATCAGTGTCTCATCCCCTCAGTCAGATCTCTCCTAACAAATGTGGAACTTGAAGCTGGATAAATTTTCTGAAAGTGTAGATAACATCAATATTGTCATCTGGTTGCACCCACCAGAAACCCCCTTTGTTGATGTCAGGCTTCAAATTTATGTGGGTCACCACTGCCTCAAAACGCTTGGGAGGCCCTGCCACCGCCTGGTTTACTACCTGGGTGGGCTAAAAAGAAGCTGTGATGTGGGCAACCTTTAAAGAGACTGACAATCCATACTAAAACATTATCTTACCACTTATTGTGATGGGCATCTGTGATAAACTGCCATGGATAAAGACACCTTGGTCAGCATTGCTTGCCCCAAGAAAGCCCAACAAAAAAGAACTGCTGATAAGAAAGTGCCAACAAAGACTAAATCTGACCTGAATCAAGCCTTTGGCAGGAATTGGGTGATAGCCAAGAAGGTGCACCTCTGAAGAGGACCTAAAAAGCTGCTAGTTAAGGCCTAAAAATCCAAAAATCAGGTAATTTGGTGTTTTTTGACCCAAAAATTGATTAATGATGACACACAATTTTTTGGTCAATCCTGAAAGCCTGATGACAAAAATCCGCCCTGCCATATCAGCATTATTCCAAAACCCAATATCACTTGAAAATTTACTAGATGTTGGGAATTTTGACCAAGCAATGATGCTAATTATGACAGAGCCCGTGGATTGAGACTGTTACAACCAAATCCATAAATTAGTAGTACAAAATACAATGATACTAATTATGACAGAGCTTGCAGATATTAATTGCAGCTATCAAACTACATAAATTGGTAGTATAAACTATATGCATATTGGATCAGCAGCAGTCTGCTGACCTGAGCCTTAAACTAGCCAATGATAAGCGCCGCCACAGCAATTAAATGATACATGATTTACCGCTGCAGCACTTTAAAAATACACAAGCGCTGTGGTGCTGCCTAGCAACTGAATTAGGCACCAAAGCGCTGAACTACTTTTACATCAAGTGCCGCCGCGCCAACTGAAAATTATTGCAGGTGCCGCCTTACTTTTACATCAAGTGCCAAGGTGCTGGGTTTGATTCTCCATAATATCAAATTACCATATTTATCACATTAATAAGAATTAAGCTTGTAGTATGCCAAGGAAGCAGGAAGTGATCCTGAAGTAACTAAATTATTCCACACCAGCAAGGATCACCTGTGCTGGGTAAAGATGAAGATATTCTATTGGTTGACGTGCAATAAGCACCAAACCTAGATTAATAATTACCTGGATTAGGGGAGTGTTAGAATGTCCTAGAAGACATTGCTAGCAGCCCAGGGATTAACCTTGCAGGAGGTATAAGAAGAATTAAGCATTTACAATAAAATCATCTTTGAACCATCTTTATTTTATCCTTAATCTGGTTGACCTTATCCTAATCCTTAAGTGCTTCTGCGCAATCAGAAGCCATTGTTGGGCAATAATCTTGGTTTCGTTCAATCCTGGCTCTTCTGATACAGTACTACTCATATCCTCACATATGACTGTATTTTAGAAAATGTCCTGTGTCCTATAATCTCAAATAATTGTGATGCTGTAAAGCAAAAAATGCGACACTAGAACTACTGCAGTAGTTCATTAAACATCATAACTTATCACTAGTTTTTACAGATTTTATAAAATGTCAAAACTGCAGGCTCAACCCGTCAGCAAGGTTCCAACCAAGCAGGTTTGTGACCCGCAATCCAATTACCCGGCCACTCAAAGCCAGACTAGGAAGTCAACTCAAATTACCAAATCCAACAACATGAACAGATGATAATCCTTTATGGTGCATACCTTGTTTTGGCGCTTGACTCATTATAAGTATCAAGCCACTCCCTTCATCATCCCACTGTGTGATCAACGCTATCATGTTCCTGTTATCAATGATTCACACTAACTATATAATCATTATCTCTCAATAAAGAATATTATCTAGTTTCTAAATATTTTCCCCTTGTAACTCTGCTAAAACAGCACAGTTACAACAAGAATATGGAGCTTCTTCTTGTGTACATGCCTGTGAGATATCTTGCTGGCTGTAGCGTCAATTTTGCAGTGTCTGCGGCCTCTGCTCTGTTCTTTGATGCTCCCTGTCATGTTTGGCTCCTGAGGACAACATCCAGGAGGACACGGCGGGAAATCTTTATAAAAAAAGATTTGAGGTTCAAAGCTAGCCTTGGATTAGCCTTCAGGACAAAATTAAGGGCACATACCTTAATTTTCTGAAATATAAGATGAGTAATTCCTTTTGGCAAAAATGAAAGAAAAAAGCTTGAAGAATATTAAAGCCAGCACAAATGTGGATAAACTTGTCTTTATTAGGAAAAAATGCTTTTTATTAAATAGTTGACAAGGGTTGATAATCACTCATTAGGTAGACAGAGTGACAGAGGGGGTCACATTGGGGTGAAGTCATACCAGGATCAGTCAAGGGCTGGTATGGTAATCTGGAATGGGTGGACATTGGAACAGACCTATTTATGGAAGGTGAGGAGTTTCTGAAGTCAAAAGCAAAACCAACCAAATCTTTGCATTTATCACTATTTGAAGGCCATATCAAAATAGCATTAAGGGCGCAATTTCTGACACCCCCAATCTCAAAAAGAGGAAATTGTTAAACCAATTTGCGAGATTCTCTACTTGCAAAATTCAGTGACCATTACCAATCTCTGATTTTGTTGTTGTCTGTTTTAGTTTTCTTAGGCTGTACTTTACCAATGTCTTTACATGAAGATTTTTGCCTGTACATTTCAAGTTTAAAACCTTTATCTGTTCTCATTTATTTGAGCATTTGGTATTTTATACCTCATTTTGTGACCATATAATTTTGCAGCAACTCCATCATTACACTAGCAACTGGGTGCAGTATTAAGTGGCATTCTTCAATAATTTCTTACTATTCACAGTGCTATAGAATTATGGCTCATCCTCATCCTCTTTATCCCCTTTACTCACATAAGGGTCCTATCTAGTATTAAGTACAGCCTCACACTCCTTACATAAACTTGCACTAGGTGCATTTTCGCAGTATTCAGGTGGTGTCACAGATATAGTTTTCCAAGGTGTGGCTATGTTAAAGCACCACCAACTGGGACAACTTTCCCAGAAACCCTTTCTGATTGCAGTAGTCATAGATTTAAATCTAACAATCAATCACAAGTCAGTGATGGAAAAGAAAATTGGGTCCAAGTGATGTACAGATGCCCCACACTCAATTTCTATTAAGATTATTGCTTGGGTATCAAATCCTGCCATTCTAGGAGGTCAGGTAACAGCTTACAGATACCACAATTAATGATATCTGTAGGTTGAAAAAGTACCAAATACAAGGAGGTCATCACATCAAGATGCACCCAAGGGCTTTAAGTAACAATAATTTCCAACAAAATGCCTTAGTAGTTTGATATTTTCACTTCAAATAAAATATCTTGCCTTATGATTCACTTATTTTAATATCTTCTCATAAGATTTATAACAACAAGATAGTTATATCTACATTTTTGCAACTTAAAAATCATGAAAATATTTCTTCTACTGATAAAATGATTCCTGAAATCCGCAAAATTGAATGTGAACCTATCTATGCTGCTGATTCCTTGACTTTGAGCCAAATTAAGGACTTCTTGTTGTATTTGTGCATAATCTTCTTCTGCACATTTTCTTATTCACTCTTCAAGGGTTACCATTTCTGAGTAAACATGTACCATCTTCTCCTTATTGGTAATGACATCCTAATTTGGTATACATTCCCAATTTAATTGATTACAATGAGCTCTCACTTTACTTCACCCTGACAGCCTAGAGCTGAAAGCATGGCTGATCTGGATCAAAGAATCCCTAGTAGCAACTGCTCTAAACCTGGATTTTTATCTAATTAGATGCTTCACTAGTAAAAATGCATATTCATATTTTGGGTAATTTAGATTTATTGTATCCCATCTTTTTTGAAGAATGAGATAAGCACTCTAAAACTTTAAATAAAAGTATTAGCAACTAATTTTAAGCAGAAATTTTATTTGGATAGTCTGAAACATCTAACTTGCTATCCATATTTAGAATATTCTTCTGGAAAGTATATAATACAAAATAAAGAGGAGTATTAAGAAAAAGAATATCTTTATTGAATATAGAAGAAGAGTGTTATATATTTGACTGATATGCTACATAGTGTCCATATAGATTATGTACATCATGTGGTTTTAGAAGATATGAATTTCCTTGGAACTTGAAGGGTTGATACTGGTATAATATCTGGATTGTATCTTAGGGGCCACCTTCTACTTGGCAACCAAGGCACTTCTTGGTGAAATGATTTACTAAGAGGGAGTAATCAAAGGTGTTGCAGCATCCATAGATTTATTTTTTATAATTCAGCCCATGTTGAAAAAGTGCCTGTTTACTCACTGCATCGATTCAAAAAGCTCATTTTTGTTTAGAGTTTAAAGTGAATGTGGTGAGCAATAGGTGCGCTATTTGACAGGACTCTTTGCCATGTGGTGGGGAAAAGGTTAGGCTAGTCCAGTGGTACAATTTTTATTTTTAATATTTAAAGTTTAGCTTGGCAACAACTGAAAATCTTGATCTGTCTTGTTTTATACATTTAAAATTCGAATCAGAACTATTTTTTAAGCTGTGTACTAATGATGTAGCAGCTTAAAACTAAGTTTTGATCAGTAAGCTTAAAAAGAAACATACAGTGTGAGACTCAATCCTTATTATTTTTGATAACTTTAGGGAGATTTGCTTCCATATTACTTCATGCAGATGAAGTCGTCTTGAGCAGCCTCCTTTACTTTATTTGGTGACCTGCATTCAACCTGACATTGATTTTGTTCTTTAAGTTCAGACTGGCATTGGGTTTGTTCTTCTAAATTTAGCGTGCCTTAGTGAAAACCCAGAAGCTTGGTACCCAGTGAGGACTCTTGATTTTCACCACATCAACTATAAATGCTAAAGTAAAATCTGCACCTTTGGTTGGGGACAATTAAAATCATGGAGGCCTAGTAATGGTATGGGAACTGGTGCAGATCAATAGTTGGTTAGAGAAGATCCAAACCGAAAACCAGCCTATTAAACACCTAGAACCTTTTTGGGTCTAGAGCAACAGCAAATGCGCGCAGCATCAAAAGCTGCAAGCTAAGATCAATTCAACCTCTGGTTCCTCACCAGTTACCCATTAATTATGACGTCATACGAAACTTTACTCTTGACGTGAGTGAGAACCTCAAGTACTGCTTCCCCTAGGTGTAGAATAAACCAGCAGTATGCGTTAACAAAGTATAAAACGAAGTCGTTGTTTCTCATTAAAGATAAAATAGCCTTCGAAAATTATCATGTCTTGGCAAGCTTTTGTAGATACCAACTTAGTCGGTTCTGGTCATCTATCTCAAGCTGCTATCTTCGGTCATGATAAAAATGTTTGGGCTAAATCAAATGAACGCTTTCAGGTAAATAAATCCAAAATCTAGTCTATTTTTAAAATCGTTTACGTCCTTGCTTAAGGCTAGAATTTTTAAGGCAAGAGTTTTTCGTTTGCTAGTTTTACTTGAATATATTTGGCTCTGGAGTTTAGTTTTCAGTTTTCATATAAGCATCCTTAGGTTAAGCCTGCAGAGCTAGATGTAATACTATCAGCCTTTGAGGATGCCGGAGAAGTGTATTCAAAAGGGTTTCATGTGCTAGAGAAGCGGTATGTAACAATTAAATGTGACTCGCGAAGCCTTTATGGCAAGGCTGCGGTAAGGTTAAACTTTATTTTAAGTATTAAATATTTAGGATAATGATGGCGGTATTGTCTGTGTCAAAACCAACCAAACTCTCATTGTTGCTGTTTATCCTGCGGATATTAAGTCAGAATTAGCATCTGTTCCTGTTGAGACCCTTGCCGACCAACTCATCGAAGTAAATTATTAGCCTTTTTTCTCTGGGTATTTTTTGTTTCACTTAATTTTTCTATCATTAAATAGATAAAACTCTGTTGAATTTTTCGCAGAATTTTTCGTCCTCGATGAACAAGTCTCAAATTCACTTTCTATATATTCTCTTATGAAACCCAGATAATGATTTATTACCTCATATGTTTCTTCATTCAAGAGCCAGAACTTTTAAAAAAGTAACTCACTCTAGAAACTGAATTTGTAGCACCATGTAAGCTAAGATATTCTGTTGATCCGTACATATGTTCAACTGCACCAATAGTGTTGTGTTTTTTAAATGCCCCTTCCATAGCAATTATTGCTGAGTTTAACAATAGTTGTTTGGTTCAGAAACACCAAGCCAAGACTTTTATTTGGAATTACCGGTTAATACTGTTGTAACTGTCGTGTTTTAGCAGAGTTGCAGAAGTAGACAAAGGAATATTGAACTAGATAATGGCTTTATTTTGGAATAAGTAATTATATAGTGCCCGCTATGAGTTTCAGAGGGAATCAGCTTACACTAGTTTACAACCTGTTGAGATAAACAAAAATGGTTCAGTTCAGAAAAAATTGGCTCAGTCACACAACAAATTTCAACTGGAACCAGTTGAAGGTCAATTTACTCAATAAAAATTCCATTTATCTAAGCCTGGATTATGAAAATAGTCAATCACAACAAAAGTAAAATCAAATACTGAACCCCAAAAATGAGACAGCAAACACAAGTACAGTAGTTTTAAAAGCTATGGCGACAACCGAAAATACTTCAGATTTAAACGAAATGATTTCAGATTTGAACGAAATCCAAGTCGCGCAAGATTCAGGATTCAATTAATTTATAAAATTTCAGTTAATAAATGAACTGTCAAACAAAAAACGAAATTTCACTAGCCCATTATACAAAATTATATAAAACATCAAGTGGTGTAGTTCAAACCACAAATGAAATGAACTGACGCAACAAGTGAAATGGATAGATGCTGTTCCGGAGTATATTATAATCCAATCAGGATTCATATGAGGCACCGACAGAAGGACTAAAATGAAACAAAATGAGCAATCTAGAAGCAAGATTCCACAAGCACGAAACAAAATGAACTCACACAAGATGTGTAGTATGAGCAGCCTAAAATAGAAAACTATCAATTTAACAGCCAATCAACAGCTATCCAATTTAGGAACAGAGGCATTTTATTCATTTTCATGGCTCCTGATTTGTATGAAATGGTTTTGAGAACCTTCCAAATATGGGCTTGAGATTACAAAATAAATCATTAATTCTTAAATTTTCTACTTTTAGTGATTTTATCCTAGGTTTTTATAATGGTTTTTACTAGCAACATCTTCAATGGCGCCAGCAGCCAATCCAGCTTCAATGGAGGTGAGGCTCAGGGCGTGGAGGCACCCGTTTATACCCAAGCCTTTGAGGTGGGTAACGAGGAAGCTGACCTGTTACTGACCCCGGCCCATATGGCTTTGACTTGTTTGAGAGTCACTTAGTGTCTAGCTCTGCCCCTGCTCCCATACCCACCCCCGCACAAGCTGCCCACCAACCAACTAATCAGGATGGCAACCTTAATTTGGAACAACTTCCTGCCACCAGCCAACCTGCCCCCCTACAGCCAATCAGGCTTCAGCTCCCCTGGCCCAGTGCCCCAAGTGACGAATCATCACTGCCCAAATTCTTCAGAAAATTGTGGCACTGAATCTACAGGGTCTGTCCTGGGAACAGATTGCCGCCCAGTTGCAATTTACCCAAGCTACTGTCATACGGGAATTCAACAACCTGATGAACAGGGGGAATCTGATCGGGACGGCCAAGAAGCCCAAGAAGGCCCCCGAGTCACAAATATCTGAGGCATACCCAATCATGCTTGACCTCCTCCAGCAGGATCCTAATCTTTCCTTGACCCAGGTCTGGAAGCAACTTGCGCACCATGGCATTTGGGTGTCTGAGCACATGGTGCAGCTCTGGATGTATGGGAAGGTGGCTTCCATACGGGTTCTTACCAATTTTGCTGGCAACCAATGGGATGGCACTGAGAATTCCCCGTATGAGACCACCATTAAATCCACCCTGGTCCGATGCCTGACTAGTCTAACTGATGATGTCATGTTCATCTCTTATTACAAGCTATCAATAGCTTTTGATGATTTTGGCAAGCAAGGAAGAGCCACCACTCAAAAAGAAAGGAAGAAGGTCAAGAAAGGGACTTTCATTGGTGCGTTTCTGGCTGTTTCAGCCAAGAGTTTTGTCTACTATCAGACAAACCCAGATTTCATTGATGGCTACTCATACAGCCACATCCTCAGTGGATTACTCAACTCCTGGGATGGCTCAAATTCCAAGTACTGGGTTTTCTCGAGCCACCAGATGGAGGGTAGCTCCACCGCCCTCGAGGCCATCCAGCAACACGAGCACCAGGCCTCTGTGTACCCAGCTGGTCACGCCAACGTCCATCTGGCTGATGTTGTCTTCTTCAACATTGGAGATACACTACGGGAGTGCCGCCCTCAGACTTTCAACGACCTCTATTTTCTCTTTGGCCGCCAGATGGTGGCTGACTTATTTGCGCAAATGGTTTTCCATGTGAACATGGGCAACCAATAACGTAAGGATAAGCACCTTTCACCTCGGGCCACTGCCACCTACCAGCCCATCCAGCTAATGACCAATGAGGAATACGACAAGCATTATATGGCAGCCATCACACAAAATCCTCCTGCATCTACCCCACCACCAACACCCCTCACCCGCAAGCCCAACCTACCCAATCCCAGACCCCCCAGGCCAGCACTGCCTCTACGTCTTCCTTCCTGCGCTATTCTGCCTCTTAGGCATCACTCTTCTCCGCCCCAATAAACCCCCTGTCAACAAACATTTTCTATTTATATTATCTTTATTTTGAATTTCAATTGTTTGTGTTCTCTTTGTTTATAGTTGGTTTTATTCTTTATGTTCATCTTATTTCTATAAAATCATATATTTACTATGTCATGTATCTAGATCCAGAACACAGTTATTTTTAGTACCCAGACACAGCCCCTTGTGAAAATATTAACAACAATTTGGTGATCAGCTAAATTTGAATTAGAAAATTATGTGTTAACTGTTTTTAGATAAGTTGTTACTGATCCAAATTCAAAACCTTAATGATAAACTTTAAGCCAATCAGGAGCTGAGTGATAAAGTGATTGTTGTGACATAAAGGGACATTCAATAATTCTTTGGTGTATGTGAGCTAATTAATATTATTGGCTGGATGTCTTGCCATTGTACGCCATTGCTGCTGTGGCAAGTTGTTGATGGACTAGTGCTAACCCAGCAGCTGATTGGGCACTAGTCCATCAACAACTTGCCACAGCAGCAATGGCGTACAATGGAAAAATATCCAGCCAATAATATTAATTAGTGCACATACACCAAAGAATTATTGAATGTCCCTTTATGTCACAACAATCACTTTATCACTCAGCTCCTGATTGGCTCAAAGTTTATCATTAAGGTTTTGAATTTGGATCAGTAACAACTTTATCTAAAAACAGTTAACACATAATTTTCTAATTCAAATTTAGCTGATCACCAAATTGTTGTTAATATTTTCACAAGGGACTGTGCAAAGCGCTAAAAATAATATGATAATCAAGGAAACAATGCCAACACAAAGCAAATGACACATATTGAGATGAGCGTAAAACATATATAAAATGGGTAAAAAGATGGGATAATGTAGTAAATGGAAAAACAAAAAGGAAAAAACAAAGAGGCAACAGTATCAAAATAATACAGAATTTATTGGGGCAAAAGCTATAAAAACATATGAAAAGGTTGGTAAAAAATCAATGAGAGAATTGGAGAAGCTTCTGAAGGATCTCAACTTGGCAATTGCCAAAATCAAAGACATTGACTGCAAGGTCAAGGCAAAAGTCAGGGCTGCCGTACTTACAGGGGACAAAATTGACAAGGTGTCTGCAAAGGCCCTAATGACAAAAATACCATACACCCCTGAGAAGACCATTGAGTGTCTTCTCAACATCCAGAAGACGGTGGTTGAGGGCCTGCAATTTAAGGCATACAATCATTCTGCGCCGTCCGTCTGGGTTGACAGCCCAGAGATGTATGAAATATCAAACCTGCCAAGCGTACCAGAGCAGAGGATAAAGAATTGCCCGCACAACTGCTTGCGCCAAGAATGGCCAAGCCTGCTGAAGCAGCTGGAAAGGAAGAAACATGTGAAGGTAACATAAAAAAATAAAATTTATTAAAAATTTGTAAATACTTACCTGTTTTTTAGAGAACATAAACAGTGAACTCCGCCAATTCCTGGTCCCCTTTGTCCCTGCCACATTCTACGCCAACTGGTCTGCCTGGACCCGGTTAACCTCAGTGAAGTTGTCTGTGTAAACTCCATTGAGCTTGTTTGGGACATCCTGGCAACACTCCTATTCAAGAATGTACCGGAGATGGGCCGGGCCCATGCGGCTGCTTGCTTCTGCTTTCCAGTGGAGCACACCATATCTTACCTTCTGGACAACTTTGGGCGCGCAGTGAGAAAATTGGCTGTTGCAGACACAACAGCTGTCAAGAAGACAAAAATCCTCCTTGCTGACTTTGGGTTGGCCTGGAGTGCCGACGAGATGGGGGTCCCTGCAGCCATGGAGCTGACCTTTGCGAAGACCAAGCATGATAAGAAGATCAGTGCAGTCTATAATAAATTATGTGAGTTCACGGAAGCCTTTGCTGGGCAAAGGCTTCACTTGGTGGTTTACCTTGGGTATCTTTTCTTCTTTGGGATGAGCGCCAGCGTGGAGGATCTTGACGGGGTCCTTCTAGGAATTGATAAGGCCAGGCTCTCCCTGGACAGGAAGAAGGTCCCTCCAGGTATGACTTGGTGGATCACGTCATCCAGGACGCCCTGGTCCTGGCTGGTATCTACGGGTTTGCAGTCCCACCAGAGAAGCTGCTCCTCCATTCACACCTAACCCTACTCCCCTTCACCAGCAGGTGGGAGTTTTTTAATAAGGGTTTATTCACCGTCCACGGTGTGGCAGTGGTGGTTGTGCACCACCTTCATTGCGGGGTGGGTACATACAGAAGAACTCACTACAGGCGCTCTTAATAAATTCTCTCTTCCAAATAATTTCATTAAAATTCATATTATTTTTATTATAATAAAACTTTCTGATTCTTATTTTAGCAAACAAGATTTGCAAAATATATTCCAGAAAGGTCTTAATAAAAGCATAATAATATATTTCAATAAAATCTACTTCTAATTTGTACACATTACATTTAACTTTTTTTTGATTATTATATTTATTTGCCAAAAGTGATATTAATGCATTCACATAATCCAGTATCAAGCGTTTGGGATACCTTTAGATGACACAATAAAAAATGATTATAAATAAATTACTAACCTTCATTGATTGTCCTGCTGAATGTGATTGCGGGCTTGGAAGCATCTAAATATAAAATGATAATTAATAAATCTTGAATAGTAAATTAGAGAATATAAAAAAATTGGACACACTAAGCCTTTAATTGATTGGCTGTTTGGCTAGGCACGCGGGGATGAAAAAATCAGTGTGGCCATAGAATTTGGCCACAGTCTCAGCTGGGAGGGTGTAGATCCTGGCCTACAGCAAATTAAAGAGCTCCTCGGTCCCAGTTGGGGTTCCTTGCTTGACAACTCACTTGAGCCACCCAAAGACTTCCTTGATGAGATTTAGGAATGGCAAATAAGCAGGGAGGAAGAGAAGGCAAAAATTTGCTGTGGCCAATTGCTGAGGGCCCACTGCGCTGTTGGTGTCAATCATTGGGAATTCCTCAAGAATATCAGCCACCTTATGGAGACCAACATTGTCCAGCACAATTATGTTGGTGAAGCCTGGGCTTGTGCACCTCAGGTGCTCCTGGACCAATTGGAGAAATGATAGAAAGGCACAGCTGTTGTGAGAGCCCAGTATCATTTGGTATAGCTCAACCCCCTTTGGACCAAGGAGAGCCACCATTGAGTAGACTGTGGCGCGGACTGCAGCACACCAAGCCATCCCGCCATTGAAGCCTTTGGGGACATAGCCATATGCATTGCGCATAGACAAGGCAAATCCTGATTTGTCAATATAGTAAAATTTGACTGTCTCCTTGGCTTTGAGGGCAGTGTACGCCTCTGCATAGTTTTTCCGGGTCTCAATGTTGGTTGGGCTATTCTGATTGTACAGAGATACTCCAAGCTTTTTCCAGGAAAAGAACATCTTCTTCAGCAGATGGTAGTAAAAGGAAATGGAAGCCTCAATCCCAAAAGTGGACTTGACCATTGCCTGTATATTTGCCAGTTCAAGATGGCAGTCCTGGGTGATCCACTGGCGGATTGCCCATTTGTGCTCCTTGGTGAGCATAGTGGAAATGCGTAAGGATTTCTCCGCGGCAAGGACTTGGCCAGTATCAATGAACTTGTTGAAGGTCTTGCTGGCGTACTTGGGATCCACCCCAACAAGGGTCACGGCTGCCTTGTAATTGCCCAATTCACAAATTAGCTTAAGCAGGATGATGCGTTTAATGTCAGGGATGCGCTTCTGAGCGGGCTTTTTAGCGGTGGGGATTGACTTGTTGGCATTGGGCACAATACAGGGCATGGGCACTTTGATGTAAAACACAGCAACTTTTTTGAGCACCAACTGTACCTTGTCAGTTCTGATGAACTCAGGCTCCTTATCCTCTTCCTGATTGCCATCACTGACGTAGGGCTTATAGCTAGTATCAAGTACAGGCTTCACATTCTCCAGCATGGCTGACGGGACCAACTCTTGCTGGTACACAACGTCAAACACATATGAAGTAAGTTCTACCTCCTTGTTTCTAACTTTCTTTGTAGTGGTGACCTTGGTGGGCTTCTGGGTCAGCTTTGGGACCCAAGGGTTGATGCTCTGCATCCTAGCAGCTTGTGCTTCTTGAACCGGCTGTGTCAGTGCAGCATCACTATGGAACTCTCCTCTCCTGTCTCCTTCTTGAGTAGGCACTTGGGTTGCACTAACTCTATTCTTTGACCCGCGGGGGGGGGAGACAACCGCAACTGCGGCGCACAACGGCTGTATTGGTAGTCTGTTGCTGTGCTCCTTCATTTTGAGAATTTAATAAAATATTAAATAAATTTCAATTAAGTTACTCACTAATTTTATTTTTTTGCTTTTATCTGAATATGGATATTTAATTAGAGTTTTCCCCACCCAATATCCCAATTATAGATTTTTTATTTCTTAATTAGTTGTTTTTGGGTTTACAACACCCATTTTAGAATACTCAAAAAATCCACCCTTTTTCCCAGATTTTACTGCCAAATTCAAACACCCAACACAATATTTTTAAAATTTATGTTTCAGATCTTGTGTCTTATTTTAGATACCTTGGTATCATTCATGATTACAATCCATTACAAACACTGAGTGAGTGATTTTGTTTACGTAGTGAGTTGCTATTGTGTTTTGTTTTTGGTTTGAGTTTTGACTCACCTTGCTTGGGTGTATTTTGTCATCAATTCACATAGTAAACATATGTACACCAAAAGTCAACTCACACCATTTTGTTTGTGAATCTTGTATTTTGAATGGTTTTGCTTTGCGTGTGAGCCCTTTGTTGCTGTGTTGACTCATTTTGCCCATTAACGCCAATAAACCCTGTTAACAGAGTGTATATTTTAGCCTGAGAGTTGGATTTTGTTCAAATCTGAAATCATTTTGTTTAAATTTGAGGGTTTTTTGGTTGTTGCCATAGATTTTAAAACTACTGTACTCCATATTCAAAGTGATCAAAAACCAGGCACATCCTGAAGCAATCTACATCAAATGCAATAGCAATCATGGAACAAAAATGATACAAACAGAGAACAAATTTGTTTCAGTCACAAAAGTGATATCTGCAAACACAAAACAACCCATTTTTTGACAATCTCAATTATTTTTGGGACTCAGAATGGAAATAGTTGATTTCAAGAGTTAATCCACATAAATCTAATCAAGGAATTATATCATTATTTTTTATTTCTGTGCTTCTAAATTTGGCCATGTATGTATGTATGTATGTGTGTATGAGAGAGTGTCTTAAATAGGGTCACACATTTCAATAAAATTAATAGTCTGGCAATATTTTGCCTTTTTGTTTTAATAAATTTTATTTACTTTTTAGTTTAAAATGGTTTATACTAGTGATGGGCACATTGATATTGTTGCGGAGCAGTACCAGGAGCAACTCCCAGCCCAGGTTGCTGATCAAGGGAGCACAACTGCTATGGAGCCCATGTACACCCAAATCAACTTAAGCCACAAGGAGGGTAAGCTGTATGTTTCACCAGATGTAGCACTGGATGCATTTTTTGATAGCCAATATGAGAATCCCCAAGACCAGGCTTAACCTCAGCCTGTGTCACATGTAAAATTCTGGACAACTATAGCTCCCTCCAACTCAAAGCAACCATCCTGTGGTAATTCAAGACAGTTGAATCAAGCCAAATCAAATCCAGGTGCCAGCATTGCAAGTGTGCCTCCCAAACAACATCTGATAACCAATGAAACTTCCAGGAGAAATGAGCCTCAATCAAAGTGGTATGAAATTTGCAGAAATTATCACCCACCTACAATTTACCAAGGCAGCAGTAAAACAAGAATTCCAGACTCTTATGAAGTGTCAGGATCCTTCTGACATGAAATTGCATTTATTTTCTTGGCTTAATTGATATTTTTAAACTCATGTTTTGAGTTTAAAGCTTCTTTAAAGTAGCTTTTAAACCAATTTTGATTTAATTATACAATTCTGAGTCCCCCAATTCATGTAAAAACCTGTTTTTCAAATGCATGAAGGTCTTCACTTGTTTATTTTATATCTCACAGTATAGTGAACCAATCTCAATTCTTGAACGCATTTCTGAAAGCCTGAAACAAGATAATTTGAACTGGGATATAATTCACACCATTTACAGATGCAATATTTGCCTTCTGAAAAAGTTTCTGCTTAATTACCCCCTGCTTCCTCTCAACTTCAAACACCAAGTGTATAAATTCCCCTATTCTCTCTCTACTCCCATATTTCAATATCCTCCTTCTTAGCTTCTCAAATAAATATGGATTATTCAAATCTCTTTGATCAACTTCTATCTTGTTTACTTGTCTTGCCCTTTCCTGTCTGGATAATTCTGAGTGACTTAAGGATAATATTGAGGCTAAAATTCCTGGTGGGCTTGCTATAATCAATAATCTAACTTCCAGCCCTGACATTTGGGGTCCCCTGCTTGACAACTTTCTTGAGCCACCTACAGACCTCCTCAATTGGGGCTATAAATGATGATTTGTGGGAAGAAATAATAGGTACATAGACACTATGGCCAATT
The DNA here is from genome assembly GCA_014839935.2 of Entomophthora muscae. Lineage (NCBI taxonomy): Eukaryota > Fungi > Entomophthoromycota > Entomophthoromycetes > Entomophthorales > Entomophthoraceae > Entomophthora > Entomophthora muscae. The sequence continues at coordinate 30,938 of QTSX02003087.1, read as the reverse complement.
TCTGTGAGCCTATTTCTTTTCCTGTCTCAATCATTGGAAATTTGTTGAAAATATTAGCTATCTTGAGGAGTCCAAAATTATACAACACAATTATGTTGATGAGCTTTGAGCTAGTGATTTTGAGGTGCTACTGAACCAATCAGAGAAATTCAAGAAAAGTATCACTATTGTGTGAACCCTTGATCATCTGGTAAAATTCAATGCTGAGAAAATCAAGAAGGACTACCATTCAGTAGGCCCAGCACAAAAATATGCACACCAGCATACACCATCCTTGAAACCTTTAGACACAAAGCTGTAAGAATTGTACATGGACAATACAAAGAAAAACTCATTGATATAATTTAATTTTACTTTTCTCTTGTCCTTTAAAAGTGTATATTTTGGTGTGTTTTTGTCAGTTATCAATATTAATTGGGCTATTCCAGGTGTATGGAAATACCCCAAGTTTTTTCTAAGAGCCCCCCAATTTTCTTACCACACAATAGTAAAATATAATCAAGGCCCCAATTTCAAAAAATGTATTTGACCATTTCCTGTATATTTTCTAGTTAAAGATGACAATTTTGGGTGATTCATTTCTTGATTGCCCAAATTTACTCCTTTTTAAGATAGTTTATTCACACTTGGTTTTATCCTTTAGGAGAACTCTATCAGTTTTTAGAGAATTGATATACAGCCTATGTTCTGATTTTACCTACACACCAACAGTTGCTAAAGCCTTCCTGTAGTCACAAGTGTTTGTGATAAGCTTTGCAAGGACTTTGTGATTAGTGTTTGAGATCACTGTGTGCTTGGTTTTTTGAGGCAGTTAACAACACAGAGGGTTCTGCCAAGACACACAGAATAGGCACTTGGCTGTAAAATTTTGATGAATTTTTTAGAACATTATGCCCCTTCACATTTTGATAGTACTGTGACTCCTTTTTGTTGTCTTTCCCTCCATCATCACTCTTTTAAGAATAATAAAAGGTATTTATAATGGGGTTCACACTCTCTATAATACTTACAGCCATAGAATCTTGGCAGTACACAGTAGAGTATACCAAGAACAATCTCTCAGTAGTGGTATTATTCACATTATACAGTAGTTTTTAAGCCTGCTGAGATATATATATATTATTCAGGTTAGAACGCATGAACTCAGTCTAAAAACAAAATAAAAAATCAAGGAATTTATATTAAATTACAATATATTTGGATCCACTTTGAATTATTTTTAGACTGAGTTCATGCGTTCTAACCTGAATAATATATGTTTATATCAACAGGTTTGAAAACTACTGTAGTGGCAGTGAATTTAATGGCTTTCCTAGGCAGCTTTAAAGCTATATGGTTAATTCTACCTATTCTTCCAGGATGGATGCCCTGGGTTTATTATTGTGTCTGTGTGGCTTGGGTTTTACTCCCTGACTCAAGGCTGCTCCCACTTTCCTGGTCTACATCCACTCTGCTCTTTGACCCACAAGTGTGTCCACATATGTGGCGTACTCCTTTGGCTCCTTGGCTCTGTTTCTGGGTTGCATTCATTTTAGTATAAAATAAAATTCAAACCAAAATGAAATCAAATCACTTTAACTATATAGTTTCTTTGGTTTAAGTTTTATTTATCCATATATAGTAACCCCAAAGCTTGTTGTCCCTATCATCTATTCTACATTAGGCTTTAAAATTTCTATATTCATGATTTTTGTTTGTAAATGTGCACTTTTAGCTGTATGTATTGATATACTTGATTTATTTGATAGTTTTCATCCAAAAACAGACACTCAAAATATTAAATTTCCATTTTCATCTCTGGATTGTATATCTTAATTTGGATGTTGTTATGGACCAAATTGAGAGCTGTTTTTCAGATGAGGCTAGGATTAGCTAAATAAAGATTGATTGCCTAATAGAGGTAAATGGTTGTTGCATTGTTGATTTTCCTAGCCTTGGTGGTTAGTGTTGATCCTTTATGCCTTCAGGTGTTAGTAAGATGACCTCTTTTTAGTTCTTTGGAAGGATAAAGAAGTTCCATGGGATAGTTATACCAAAGAGTATATGGATCCTTAGACCAGATAAGATGATAATACAGCTGGGGTATCAGGATTTCCCCTGACATGCTGAAAAATATATACATTTATTAACACTTTACTGGATTACCACAACACAATATAATCCAATTCAAAACCACAAACCATGATCCAAGATATGTTAAGATTCAGCCTTTGGATCATACTTCAAACCCAGATTTAGAATTAGAGCTTAACACTCAAAAAAACTCCTAATTAACTTGAAACAATTCTTAAAACAGAGCCAAACCTGAGAGAACAGCAACCAAACTTGAAACCACTTGAAGAGGTCCCTAAACAGATCAAAAGTCACAACCAGATGAACAAAATACCAAGGCCCCAGACCAGAATCCCCCAGGGCCAGAACTTAAGTCTATTGTCAGGGAGCCAGGATTGGTAAGGGGCAATATCAGACGCAGACACAGGCAGAGGGGCTTCTGGGCCAGTAGGGAGTGCCCATCATAATATAGGCACTAACTTGAGTACATATGAGAAGAATCGACCTAGTAGGGACCAAAGACCACTATTTGAGACCATAGAGTCCACCAACCCAGTTAATGTGATATACATCACACCAAAGAGTTGAGTAGATGTGGTCTTATTTGCAATCCTGGATTCTTGCAGGCGGCTGGGCCGTGGGGTAATAGGTGGGCTCTTTAGAACCAGGTACACAGGAAGGTAATTGTACTTATCTCTGAAAAGCTTGGGCTGGGTGGTGTGTCATTAATGTTCTCAACTAAAGGTTTATGGATTATATGATCTGTTCAAGGGGTTGCCAAGAGGATATTCTCTAATGTAAACTATAAGAAAGCTAGATTTAATGGATATTTAGTAAAGTGTACAGGGCCAAAAGGGGAACCAGGGGGACAGAATAACACAGGTATGAGGTCCATGTAATCCACAGGTGAGATTGCAGGTTAGACAGAGCCTGCTGGTGTTTTATAAGCGGTAAAGGACTAATATGAAATAAGGCAAGATATTGTTGAGCCAAAGCTTCATAACAGCTTTATTACTCAGAATGACAATGTCACTATTTCCAGGGTGCTTGGGGGCTTTTATACTATCTTTTCTGGTTTCCCCAGAAAACGCAGGCCTTTGGTCCTTGGGTATCTTAACATCAGAAATCTGGTGAATTGGTTGATTCTTGGGTTTGGCTTGCTCTTGATTGATGGGTGTTGATCAATAGATGCTATGGACTTCTATTTTCCCAAAGTTGTTCCTGGAATCATGCAACCAAACCAATTGTGTCTTTGCCTTGAAACTGGGGGTTAACACTGGTTAGTGTTCATTGGTGGGTGCAACTTAATATTTCACTGAATCCTCCATTTGGCAAGAAGCTATTTCAGCATAAGTTCAGGTCTTTGGTGGCGCGCTCTGTAGGGTAGCCCATCTAAACTTGGTGAATCTTTTAGGCTTTACAGGGTGCCTGTCAAACATCTCTCTGGCTTGAGCCCAAAAAACGTGGTTATCTGGGCCCTTGGCTCTCTGGGCTGACAGGCTGCAGGCAGTGGGTGCCAGGGTTTGATCCTCACTCTGGGGTTTGCTTTAAGATTAATAGTGAAATGTCATTTATGACATCTAGACTCACTCAACATATCAACTATATTCCAAACATCAAGCCAAATGACAATTGGCATAAGTCTCATCATTTTCCAAAACATTATTCTGGACAATGTTTTAAATCTAAAAATAGTTGGTATCACTCAATTATTTGCCAAACCATCCAAGTTTAAAATAAATAATGAAGTTTAGTGATAGCCTTGTGCTATCATTGAGCCTAAAATCAATACTTTTATATTAAATCATATCACCCACACCAGAATATGAAGCTCATGCTTCTAGTTTTCTTGTCCTCCCTGATGAAAGATCCCACACTACCATATTATAACAAGTATCATCAAGAACACAATCTAGATTATGAATCTTTCTCTTCCTTCATACATGACCAAGTCTATTTTGAGAATCCCAGCCTGAACCCATATTTCAATACTTCTCTGTTGTTCTTCACTGCCATCTACTATCTTTTGGGATATACGAGAGCTCATTTGGCTGCCTTAATCCTATTGCAAAAATTCTAGACTTATGATGATTTTATGGGCAGTCATGTTTCAACTAACAGGCTTCTCCTTCAGACAGCTACCCAGCCTCATATTGGCTAAGATCACAGTGATTTAAGGATCTTATATGGAGCTCTCCAGAATGGATATGCTTAGATGGAATTAAAATCCTGATACAATCTAGGGCAAGAATACAGCTGGGTTACTTTGCCCAGGAAGGGGAAATTTTTTCTGTCCATGACTTATGGGTACCTTTAAGAAAGTCTTACTGCTACTTTTCAAGCATGAATGACCTAGAACCATAATTGTGATGGCTGTCTAGAAAAGCTGCTGACAAAATTAATGATTTATAGGTATATATGAAGTGAAGTTGGTTACTTTGTTCCTGAAATATCAAACTAACCACTTGGGTGAGTAAGAATAGAGGTGGTATATGAAGGATTCCTGCTTTTGAAGACCTAGGTGTAAGCAACTGATGGGGGTCTAAAAGAAAAGCCTAGGTGAATTAAACTAATAGAGGCTTATAAACATGTTTGATAGATATGTCAGGTGCTAGGCTCTTATTATATATTTGGAAAAATCCAAAGGAATGTTGAGAAATGTGCATCAATATTTTTCCAAAGAAAGTTGTTTGGGAAGAAAAATGAGGGAAATTTGTTGGGAAATTTTGCCTCAGTTCGGCTATGAAGATAAAATTGAAAGAAAAGTTGAAGAAATTACAGAGAAACAATTATCTTAGTAAATTTCTATGAAAAAAGATTGAGTTCAAAAACAGCAAAACGTTGAAGAAACTGGAGAAAACGTTTGGGACACAAGGCACAAATTGTCAACATTTTTCTTGGTAAATTTTTTGTTTATTATTCAAGTTTTGACAAAATTTTAAAGCAAATTAAAGTTCTTCATATGTTTGAAGATGATGAACATTGGTGGGGTATTGATTTTGAAGATTAATTTACTGAAGTGTTTTCATTGATTAAAAAATCCTAAAGCTTAATGAAGATATTCAAAAACAGCAGAAAAAAGTCATGGGATTGTATAAACTAAGTTTGAAAGCTTATTTTTTATAAAGTGAAAGCAAAAAAATAGTTTAAGTCTTTGAAAGAACCATCCTAAAGGGAATTGGCCTGAGACAAGAGGGCTATATAAGAGTGGCTGAGTGAACAGGAGCTAGAAGAAGAATACTATTTGGAGTTCTTGAGGTTAGATATGTCCTTGTTTTCAAAATTGAAGAAATTTATTCCCAGAACAGTAAAGTAGGAGATAATGACTTCCTAAGACATCTCTAAAGAAGTAGATGACCTTAAAGTCTGCAAAAAGTTGCATCCCAGAAGGTTTATGAGGGAATCTTTTTTCTTTAAATGAAGACTTTCACAATTACATCTATTCCTAAGCAGTAATATGTGAAATTTTCCCCCATATCTTTTACTCAAATGCTGATCAAGAGAAATAATACAAGCAACAGTGCAGAAAGTTATCCAGAAGTCAGACACCTGGGGAGGAAAGGACATGATTTTCAAGAGATCTAGCACTCATAGCAAGAGGAAGATAGTTTCTCAGTGAGGAGTTCAGTACACTCTTCCAGGAGTTGTACACCCCTAAAGAAGGACAACCCCAGGTGAATGTTATGATATGTGGGACAGATTATATGATGATGGTAGAAAAAGTCCTGAGAAGTCTTCAGGGATACAAGTGTGATATAATGCACTGGGATTTGAGCTCAGTTAATTTAAGAATGACTTTCCAGCCCAGCCGGCTCCTGTATTTTATCCAGGATACCCAATAGCAGCCTCTCAGGAGAAGAAATGTTACATATTTACTGGTAACAGTATAAGAACCTTGCTAATTTGTTTTGATATTTGATATTTTTGCTGTCTGTTTCTATCAGGATTGTTTTTTTAGATGTCATTTCTGATCTCTTAAACTTAGTTCTTTTTTTGTTCTTTTAGTTATATGTGCAAATTCTAAAATCCAAGCTAAAAATGTTTTTTATTTAAGCTACAAAATTAACAATTTAGTTCCCAAACTTCTGACTTCCTGTTCCTGCTTTTTTGTATCTGAAGATATTTTAAGTTATTTACAATCTAACTGCTTATCTTTCTGTGTTTCTCTTTAATTGGCCTTGGTTTTCTGTTTTTCAGAAGTTTGAACCCATTTCCCCCTTTTTGGGCTTCTTCTGCTTCTTGCTCACTCTTTCTCTTCTTTATACAGTTCTGGGTTGTATTTCTGTCTTTAGGTTAACTACTTATGATGTTCTGTTCTCCTTTTGTTTATTATAACTATTATTAGTTAGATTATGATCCTCTCACACTATTGGCATCAACTCTGGAAATTCAATGTTCTTTAACCACAAGAGGCTAAATCTCTTTCTTTTTACTTCCCTGCCTCAAATCAATTTTCAATAAATACTCAATGTCTTCATCCTCAACATCAAGTTGAGATTGTTTGGCTTGCACCTCAAAAGAATACTTGTTAGGTTTTAGAGTTTGATGTTTCCTTTATGTTTTACTTTTCATTTTCAATCTGCATTTACTAGTAAAATTTAATCTTTTCTTATGATCCCTTTCAATATTTTGTATTGCTAGTTGGATAGCTTTTATAATAGCTCCCAGTCTTTGAGCCTTGATATTTTCAACCCTATTGTTGATTCTGACCAATATAATAATCTTTAAATTGGCATCTTAGACCAGCCTTCCATTATCAAAACATGATTTTCTTTCATATTCCTTAGTTTAATAAATGAATAAGTACCCATTTTACTTCTTATAAGTTATTAAGGGCTTTTGTTGCAACTGAACCAATTAGATTCCAGTACTTGATTAGGGAAGACAAAAGTCCAATAGAAAGGACATAAATGAATAGAATAAGGTACTGTTTGTTGTAGAATATTGTGATTAATATACTATATAGGGAAAGCCACAAGGCCACAAAAGGGGTGGCATATTGGCATGTTCCATGTAAGGTTCAAAGCCAAGGATTAACTTGTGTGGGGAATAACAGTTCAAATGGGTAGCACTCCTAATTAGGAGAAAGTGCTTACAGTTTGATACTGCCTTTGGATTGGTCCATGTTGTTAGATACATCAAGGGGCGGCTCCTTGAGCGCCCCTGTGTATTGTAAGATATCTTAGCAGGCAAGGAGGGAAACTTGGTTTCAACACCCCCTTGCCCCCTGATTGTTGTCAGAAACCAGGATTGGAGGTTACAGGAGATTTAGAAAGGTCTGCACAAACAACTTTTGTGTGGGGATGGCGCGGCAGGGGCACAAGTAATCATGGTGGAGTTTCTTGGTGTTTCCTTGGGCATCTTCAAGTTGATAGGTGTGGTTGTCATAAACTGTGGCTATCTTGAAGGGCCCCAGTTGGTTGGGTTCTAGTTTGGCGGAATTGGGGTTGAGGGCATAGACAGGGTCACCTACGGCGTATCTGGCCTCCAGGTGTCATGGTAACTTCCACAATGCCAGGAATTATTTGGCCAAGTAGGAAGTCTTAGAAAGCCAGGAAAATTTTAATAAAATTGACAAATTTAACAGACTTGAATCAAACAGTTGGTCAAAAATGGGTTATGGCTGCTCCAGTTCACAAGTTGAATCCAAAATCCTCTTGTAAGCTGACATTTATAAATTGACATAATTTGAGGGTCACCTGATATGATCTTAGTTATCAGCATGGTAATCAGAAGTTGATCATTCAAGGGTTCTTTACAAAATAGACCAGATACTTACTTGACAATGTGGAAGAAATAGGAGCCCAGGATCCAGGCAGTATTGCTTAGTCAAATTTTGGGTAAGTGCCTAAAGTCAAAGTTTGGAGATCAAAATCTTTAAATCAATGGATTTTTTGATCTCCACGCTTCAATAAAAATTTTCCCAAAAATTTTAATATTTTTCTTAAGTTTGAATTTTTTAAAATGTTTTTGTTAGTAGCTAAAATCAAAAAGCCAAGTTTGAAGTGCCCAAATCAATGCAATTTAAAACACCCCTTATTTAATTTGGCTTTGAAAATAGAATTTATTTACCCCTTTGAATAGAGGGGATAAAATTGAAGTGCAAAAATTGAAGTACAAAAAAATCTTCAATTTGATGTTTGATACTTCAAAAGTAAAATTTTTCTATATGTAAAAAAAGAAATCAAGAGCTAAAAGAAGATTTTTTAACTTTGGGATTTTTTTAAATTAATTTTGTTCAAATCTTAATATAAAATAATATTATAAGCTCTTTCTTTTTAAAAAATAAAATTTTATCTCATAGAAATTTATTTAAAAATTTACATATAGTTTCTTAATGGGTGCAGAAATTGAAAAGTAGTCAAATTGAAATCCAAAAAGGTACCAAAAATCTAGGACCACTTAATATTAAATTTTTGCAAAAAATTAATATTTTATTCATTTTGTTTTATTAAGTTCCTTAAATCAAAAGTGAGGAAATAAAAAATTGACTTTTTAGATTTAGTTACACTTTTTATAAGCATATAAAATTTTAAATAATTATTAAGAACTTTTGAAATTTCTCATGTAGATTCTTTAAGACCTGATATTTAAATATATATAAAATCTGATACCAAGTAGAAAAAACTTTCTTTTCTTTCCTCTCTTCTCTTCTCTCTCTTTTCTTATCCTCAATTATATTCTACTTTCTCCTTTCTTACCCTCAATTATCTTCTACTATACTCTTTCTATTCTTACCCTTGTTTATATTCTATTATCCTCTCTCCATTCTTACCCTCAATTATCTTCTATTACTGTAAATTCAGAACCTAAACATAAAAATGCAGGATTGTCAAATCCTTGATCCAAATTTTGAATCACTTTTGCGGGATGGCCTTTTTTAATTAAATTGATTTTTTTGAGTATTTATTTGAATATTTGAAAATGCGGGAACTCATAGACACTTTGCAAAGTTCAAGTTGAACTGCATATTTCCAATGGACAAAATAAATTAACTGGAATCAGATTTGAAGTGTTCAGATCCAACAACCATTTTTATTAAGTTTACTATGTTTTTTGGAATTGTGGGTTGTCAAATCTATGAACCAGATTTCAAATCACTTTTGAATGCCACTAGTAAACTCAAATATTAATTGCAGGAACTGGAATCCAAATTGAATGTACAATAAGCACACTAGGTAACACCAACCCAAATTAAGAAGCTCCACTATGACTAAAATTAAACTAAAAATTCAATCTCAATAACCATGTTTAGACATAAAAAGTGATTAAACTTTAAAATTATCCAAACCTGGAAAGTATACAATATTATAAACTTCAAATCATGGATATAGAAGTTCTGTTACTATTCAAGGCTAAATCCAGAGAAAACAACTAATCACAACTAAATTAAAAACCTAAATAAATACATATTTAATCTAAAATATATTTTTTGTTTATTTTTATGGACAAAAAATTGCATTCCCAACCAGCTCCTGCATCAGGCTGCAAGGCAGCCTGTCCACAAGAGCATCCCAGAGGGTCCAAAAATAGACCCAGAACCCAACTCAAGGGGAGAAATACCAACACACAGGCCTCCCAAGGTGTCAGCACCAGTCAACCACCTCCTGCATCCAAAGCCAGATCACACAGCCTGAATCCTAGACAGAAGCCGCTCTCAAGTCCTGCCACAAAAGCCTCCCACACCAGGGTCACCGGGAATAATGAGGTTGCTTACACCTCCACTGTATATCCAGTTGTCACCTGGCCCAAACTCTTGATCCAAGAGTTGCCACTTCCTGCCCCGCATTTTTGACACCTCCCATGAGCCATTGGCCACAACTGAGGAGCCATCTGCACCTGTGACGTATTCCATCATTGACGGCGCCATCACAAGTAAGAGTGATCCCACCTTCTACACAAAGGTTCCCATCCCCTGTGTTGAGCCTGCCAGCCAGGATGCCACGGTACCTGCCAAGGGCCAGCGTTGGTTGACTGATAGTGAGGGTGAAGCTATCTTCAACTGCTTGAACAGGGGAATGGCAGTTTGGGATATTGAGTCCCAATTTGGAGTCATGGCCAGATATATTGGCAACCTCAACACCAAATATGGCAACACTGGTTGAATTGCAAAATCTATCAAGGGTAAGCAGCAGCCCAGCCTACTTCAGCCCACTCATCTCAAGGCAATCAGGCAATGAGTAGCCAAGGATTGCTACCTGGACACACTTGCTGTCCAATCAATGCTTGCCACAGAGTTTGTGCTTTCTGTCTCTAAAACCCTTGTTTACCAAGCAATGGTTGAGTTGGGCTTATTGTGAAAGGTACTCGGAGTTTCTCTGTACAACAGAAACAATGAGAAGACCATTGAGGATTGTCACATTTATGCCAAGACTTATCTGGCCCTAAAGGAGACTGGGAATATCCAGTTCCTCTACATTGATGAATCATCATTTTCCTCCTCACTCTGGTCTAGGCATGGGTGGGTCAAGAAGGGGTCCAAGGATGGTTTAGCACATTGTGCAACTGTCCATTCCCAGACATATTTGATGGTAGCGCTTCTGGGTACTTGCAGATTGGATCAATATCAAATGATCAAGGGTTTCCACAATAGCAGGACTTTTCTTGATTTTCTCTGAGCTGTAAATGAGTACCTCCGGATCAATTACAGCGGCACAACCAACATTGTTGTGTTGGATAATGTCAGTCTCCACGGTAACTGTGGTAAGTTTGACTCCCTGGTGATTGACTCCCTTAAACTTGACTCCCTGGTAGTTGACACTATAGTAAAGTGAGAATTCAGCTTTTGCCCTGATTGACAACTAGAAATTGACACTTTTTTAATTAACAGATCTTGATGTACTGAAAACTTTTAATATAAAAAATTAAGCTATACAGCTATGGTATACTAAAGTGACCCCAGAGAGCAGAAATGCAATAAAAACAGTACCTTAATTAATAGAAATGAGGAGAAATAAGCAATTGTTTCTCATTTTACAATGTAATTTACACTCTTCATTATAAAAATATTTTTTGTTACCATAAAAATTAAAATTCCATTGAGACAAAAATAAACAAAAACACAACAAATAAAGTTATGCAAAATATGAAAAAATATTAATGTTTATTTAATATAGTTCATATAAGCACAACTGTGAATATCATATGTTTTATTTGGAAATTAACAAAAATTAAGATATTTCACTCACTTTCAACTATAAATATTCATCTCAAACTTACCATGCATACATAGAACAATCACTGCTATCTAATTAAGTTAAAAAAGCTTAATATTAAAACTAAAAACTATATGATCAAAGCTAATAAGTAAAAATTAAAGTTAAAAAGTTAAAAGTAAAAATCCTATAACCGAGCAAGCAAGCAAGTTTATTCCTTGTCATTCTTTCCCTGTTTCATTTTGGCCCCTTCCAGGAGGGCAGTGGCAATAAGCTCAAGCTGCTACTTAATCTCAGAGGCCTTGTATTTGTGCTTGGCTTCACCCTCAATGGCCTTGGTGGAGAGGGTACAGCAGGTTGTTGGCTTGGTGGGGGGGACACGGTTGGAGAGATCACACAGCTTGGAGATGGTTTTCTCCTGCTTGTGCTGCAAGAGGGAAAAGAACTTATTGAATTTTGGGTGGAGCCCAAAGTTGGCCTTGAGGTGTTTGTGGTAAGCCTCTAGCACTGAGGTGGTCTTGAGCTCACCATTCACTGCCGCCTGGTACACATTCCAGCTGGCCTTGGCACGGGTCTTGCCTCGCCTCTGCGTGATGACCTTTTCAAACCACTGGGGCTCAAAGTACTCAGGGAAAGGCTTGCACTCCGGGTGCTTTACTATGTAGGGATCCTTTGAGAGCACCTCAAACCCCTGCGCAGTGTGCTCTGGCTTTAAAAAAGCCAAGGCACTAAATTGTGCCAGCACAAATCTGCAGGTGTCCAAAGTATCCCTCCAGCTCAGCCTACTAAGCTCGGCGTGGGCCTGCACGTTATGAGCAACTGCTTTGCAGAAGTGGAAGTGGCACCCCTGCACCTCCCTGCTAAACAGCTGCTCAAATGCATTGAAATGAGCAGGCTCAAAGTCCATAATGCATACGTGAGGCCCAAGAGCTCTTAGCCTCGCATTTTCCTCCAAGTCCAGGGTGGCCTGGTCCTTGTTAGAGGCAGGTGGGTTGGAGCGGGTGTGGGGGGAGAGTCTTCTTGGATTCATCATCATTGGCAGGAGGAAGGAGGGCAATTTCTTGGTGGAGGATGGAGAAAGCGCGGGTATAGATGGCCTCAGTGGCCCTGGGAAGAAGAAAGAACACAAGTGGAATCACCCGGATGTCAATCTGGGCATGAACTATCAAGAGCTGCTTGAAAATCTGGGGGCAAGTGGCAAAGGTACCATCAACTAGCCAGGTTGACGCCCTTTTCAACTCCATCAGGTTCTGCTGAGTTGAGTAGCAGATTATACGGTCCTTGGCTGCAGGCCCATCATCATGAAGCAGGAAACGCTCCCCACTAGGAAGCTGCTTAAGCTCATGAGTGAGTGTGAGCTCATAGAGGACGTCAGAAGCCTTGGGGGGAGGGGGATTGGCAGCAATACACTTATTGCTGATGAATTTGACCAACTTCTTCTGTGTTGGTACCAACTTGAGATTGTTGGATGTGAGATGTTAGAGGGCCTTGATGGCCAGATCTGATGCGCAAAGATGAGAGGATGTGGGTATTACTTGCACAAGGTACCACTTTAACATCTGAGTGATTAGATGATTGGGGGGCTCACAAGTGTGCTCCCCCTTCTCCAATGTTACTTGCTCCCAGCCCTTGGTGTTCAACCAGGCCCTGCAAGTCTTATGCTTGCAGACAAAGTGCTTGCTTTTGGTCTGCCGCTTTTGGTTGTTACAATTAAAGATATAATTGTTGGCAACATAACCAGGGCCGCCCTTTACAGACATGATCAGAAAGTACCAGGGAAAGCGCTTGGGAACTTTAAACTCTCTGTCCACGTTGCAAATGTTGTGAATGGCCAGTGGATCCCAAGCCACATGACCAGAAGCTTTAAACTTCTTGGAGTAATCCTCCGGCTCATCTTGGGGGTCAGATGAAGAAGGAGGGGAAGAGCCATTGGGAGGGGGAGGAGAAGGATTCTTCAAGGCCTGCTTGGATGCCTCCTTTTTCTTACCAGAAGAAGAGGTGGGCTCCTTGGCAGCCTTTGCCTTCTTGGTCCGGCGCTCCTTGGTAGGCTCAGAGTTGGCCTCTGAGTGATAAAATGAGTTGTTGGTAAGATCACCATCAGATTTATTGGGGGAGGATTTTTGGGGGAAGGTGAAGGGGATGTAGAAGATGAGGGTAGAGGGGGAAGGAGTGGGAGGAGATGGGGTTGGAGACTTTGCCTTTGCAGGCTTCTTGGCACACTTGGGGGTGGAGGCAGTTTCTTTGGAGCCTTTGGAGGCTTGGCGCTTAGGCTGTTGGCTGTTCTTGCTTGATTTTGTCTAAAGAAAAGTTTAGCATTATAAATAAAATGATTGAGAAGATATTGCAAACACAAAAAGGTAAAGAAAAGCAAAAGTTGAATGAAAAGTATGCAAACAAAGTTTTATTTATCAAAAAAACATAAAAAAGTAAATAGAAGCAAAATAGAAACTCAAAGTGTAGATATAAAGGTTAAAACATAGAAAATAAGTGAATTTATGATAAAGCATCAAAGATGTTAGGTTCAGCATAACATCTTAGTGTTAAATCAATGTAAAAGTTTGATTAAAAATCAAAAAATATATGAAATATATGGAGAGCAGCAGAAAAGTAGTAGATTATAATAGCAAAAAAATTATTATGTGGAATTTTTTTTATTGAGAGTTGAAAATTAAAAACATAGTAAAGTGTTGAGTTTGGCACTGTTGATCAGCTGGAAAAAGCTGAATTCTCACTGTTGAGTACGCCAGAGTCAAGCAGAAACATCAAATTTACTATGTTTTTTACATATAAAACTTGCTTAAATTTAAACTGGGTTCAAAAGTTAACCCAAAAGCAAGGCAGTTTTTTATGCTCAAAAATAAAAAATACAACATAAGTTAAAAAAGTAAATGAATGGGAATGCGTTTTATTAGTGATTAGGGCATGCTGTGAGGAGCTGGGGGTGAATTATTTACCATAGTGTTGGTTAATACGTTAAGAAGCTCTTTGTACTAATCCCCAAGTTAAAGTGTCAAGTGGGTGAGTGTCAAGTGGCGCTCATAGTGCGTCACATATTAATTTAGCCTTAATTCCGAGCCTTTGATTAGTTAAATCCAAAACTGATCAGGTGTCAAGTGGATAGAGTCAAACAAAGAAAGTGTTGAGTTTCAGTTTTTTATAAATTTCATATGAAATCTCTTAATAAATTGGGCTTGATTTATGTGGCACCACTTAATCCAAAAACCCAGGAATGATATAATGTAAAACAAGTGGGGTATTTGATTAATATCTGTACCACTAAATCCAGTATAGTGGTGCTTGGGAGCCTAATCAACAACTATGGACACTAATAATAAAAATATAATAGTAAATAACAATTTTTATATAAGCACATAAGTATTTTATTAATAAAATTAAAATTTGGCTTAAAAAGTGTTGAACTGGTCACTTTTGGGTTTAGAGTGCCAAACACAGGGTTTTTCATTTCTATTAGTAAATTTACTTATAAATTGCCCCTTAAATTGGTATTTTAGCTAACCAATTTATTAAACAGAGTCAAGTTTGAGTAAATTCAACCTTGGTTTTTGGTTTTGAACCCCTAAATTACTAGTAAAAATTAGCTTAAAATTGGTTAAGCCAAAAATACCAATAGATTTACATATGCAGCACTTGACTCCCTGGTACTTGATAAAGTGTTGAGTACCAGGGAGTCGAGTTTAAGGGAGACAAACTTACCACAGTTGCTGTCTCCACAAGGTGGATTTGGTTGTGTCAGAGTTCCCACCAATAGATAAAAATAGCCATTCTTCAGCCACTGCCTGGCTGACTGCCCAATGAGACTCCTCTTTCTTCCATCCTATTATTCATTTCTGAATCCAATCAAGGAGGTGTTTGGTTGGATCAAGAATAAGGTGAAGAAAGGCCTCCCTCAGAACACTGAGGATCTCTTTAACATTTTTGAGATCAGCCAATTTGTGATACCACCCAATTTGGTGACAGCTTTTTACAAGCACTCATAATTCTTCCTTCCAAAAGCCCTCAACTCTGAGCCAATCAGATAAATGGGTGCTGTCAAGATTTTGGGGTCTTGAGGTATTGTTTTTATTAGAGGACATTGGGTAATATATGTTGATAGGGGACTGTATGGCAACAGTCTGTAGCTACCAATTGGGTCTTGGGATAATGCTACGGCTTGGCAGAGCCCTAAGGCCGTAGGAGAAGAGACACAGTTCTGCAGATAGACGGCGGCGCGCTCTATCTGGATACAACTGACTACTAGACGTTGACTAGTAGTGATACAATACTTAGAGATCTTCAATCTTCAAGCCAAGGGTGATATTTTTTTTTGCTCAATCTCTAATCAGGAGAGCTCCTTATATAGGGTGGATAAGCCCTCTTGCCAGATAGATATCTGACACATCTAACTCTTGCTAGCCAGTCTATCTGTTCCCCAGACTGCTAGCTTCAGCCCCCAGAGTTAGGCAGCCATGCCAGTTGGCATGGGACTACAATTGATTACTGGGCCTCAGCTTACTTCACCAGCGTGTTGGCGGCTTCTTGTTTCCAGTTTATGCATGTGCAAGTTTAGTTCCCTGTCTTTGGGTTTTTGTATCATGCATTATTCACTTTAACAACCTTCTTTATTGGTCATAGGCTTTGATTTGTCTGCAGGTGCAAATGTTTAGGAATAATCATCTTCCAGTAGGTTCCTGAATACTTTGTCTTATTGGCTGCTAGGCGGTTTGTGATTGTGGACCAGGTCTAATCCAATATGTGGCCTAGTCTCGGATTAGGATCAATCTTCAGAGTAATCATCAGTCCATCAATTGGCTGAAACTAAGGGATGGATAAGTTGATGCTTTTTACAATCAAGCCAGCTATATGGCAATTGACTGTCTAACCAATCAATGAAGGGGAATAATGGTCAAGTTTATTATATTATTCCGGAGGCTTGACAGGTGCTCTGGATTTATTTATTTGTTTTTTATTAATTTTGTTTTTATTAGGACCCAAAAATTATTATTTATATATAATGACGTGACGTTGAATTGTATTATAGACATATAAGAATTAGTACAAAAGATAAATAAAAATAATTTTACTAGATATAGAGACACATATTTTTATTATAATGCATTAAATATTAATTGACTGTAGAGTTAACAAATAAAAAAATTAAAAAAGATAGAAATAGATTAGTTTTATTTAAATAATTGTGAACCCTTTTTAGCATCATTGACTTTTATTAAGCCACAAATTGGACTCTGCAAGTCATCATCTGACCTTATTAATTTAGTGCTATTATAGCCACACAACACAAAAACAATTGTTTTCATGTATCTCTTACTAATTATTACTTGTGACACATGTTAAGCATAACAAATCTATTTATCAAATCATACTAAAAGAGAAAAGTAATTTGAGCTCTAAACAAACACTTATTTAGAACATAAGTGGAGTGTGCCGTTTTATGTGTATAAATTCAGTTCTTGTTGTTTAACTATGTAATATATGAACCTGTACTCAACAAGCAACTAAATAAACACATTTTTAAATCATATTTTATTACTTCATGTGTTTGCTTACTATAAAAACTGTTCTATAATATATTTATATATATTACTATTAAAATCTAACTATTAAAATTTAAATATTAAAATTTAAAATAAAAAATTTAAAATTTAAAATAAATATAAAAGTTAAATTGCAAGGGAAGATAATTTATTATGGAGATGCAAATTGCAAAGGGAATGCAATTATTCTGGGAATTATACCCTGAAATCAAATTTTCTGCTAATGGGTCTAATTGGATCCATATACTCTTCTTTGTGTGGTGGACAACTCTGTATGCAATTGCAAGAGGGGTGGCGCTCTGCACCCTGGTGGTTGCTGAATGCTTAATAAAAGGAAATCAGGTAAGCAAATCAATTAATAGGTTCTTTTCAGGAGGCATATAGTACTGTAAATTCAGAACCTGAACGTAAAAATGCAGGATTGTCAAATCCTTGGTCCAAAATTTGAATCACTTTTGCAGGATGGCCTTTTTTAATTAAATTGATTTTTTTGTGTATTTATTTGAATATTTGAAAATGCAGGAACTCATAGACACTTTGCAAAGTTCAAGTCAAACTGCATATTTCCAATGGACAAAATGAATTAACTGGAATCAGATTTAAAGCGTTCAGATCCATCAACCATTTTTATTAAGTTTACTATGTTTTTTGGAATTGTGGGATGTCAAATCTATGAACCAGATTTCAAATCACTTTTGAATGCCACTAGTAAACTCAAATATTAATTGCAGGAACTGGAATCCAAATTGAATGTACAATAAGCACACTAGGTAACACCAACCCAAATTAAGAAGCTCCACTATGACTAAAATTAAACTAAAAATTCAATCTCAATAACCATGTTTAGACATAAAAAGTGATTAAACTTTAAAATTATCCAAACCTGGAAAGTATACAATATTATAAACTTCAAATCATGGATATAGAAGTTCTGTTACTATTCAAGGCTAAATCCAGAGAAAACAACTAATCACAACTAAATTAAAAGCCTAAATAAATACATATTTAATCTAAAATATATTTTTTGTTTATTTTTATGGACTTTAAATTGCATTCCCAACCTGCTCCTGCATCAGCCCACAAGGCAGCCTGTCCACAAGAGCGTTCCAGAGGGTCCAAGAACAGACCCAGAGCCCAACTTGAGGGGAGTCATGCCAATACACAGGCCTCTCAAGGTGTCAGTGCCACCCAACCACCTCCCGCATCCCAAGCCAGAACTACCAGCTTGAATTCCAGGCAGAAGCCACTCTCAAGGCCTGCCACAAAAGCCTCCTACACCAGGGTCACTGGGAATAATGAGGTTACTTACACCTCCACTATTTACCCAATTGTCACCCGGCCCCACACTCTTGACCCAAGAGTTGCTACTTCCTGCCCCCTGTCTTTGATACCTCCTATCAGCCATTGGCCACAACTGAGGAGCCATCTGTGCCTGTGTCTTATGCCACCATTGATGGCTCAAGTGCAACCAAGTTTGATCCTACCTTCTACACAAAGGTCCCTGTCCCCTGTGTCAAGCCTGGTAGCCAGGATGCTGTGGTACCTGCCAAGGGCTGGCGTCAGTTGACGGATAGTGAGCGTGAAGCTCTCCTCAACTGCTTGAACAGGGGAATGGCAGTTTGGGATAATGCGTCCTAATTTGGTGTCACAGCCAGATACATTGCTGACATCAACACCAAGTATGGAAATACCGGGCAAATTGCCAAATCCACCAAGGCAAAAAGACAGCCCAAACTCCTTCAGCCTATTCACATTGACACAATCAAGAAGTGGGTAGCCAAGGATTGCCACCTGGACACACTTGCTGTCCAATCAATGCTTGCCACAGAGTTTGGGCTTTCTGTTTCCAAAACCCTTATCTACAAAACAATGATTGATTTGGGCTTCTTGTGGAAGGTGCTCAGAGTTTCTCTGTACAATAGAAACAGTGAAAAGACCATTGAGGATTGACACATTTATGCCAAGACATATATGGCACTAAAGGAGACTGGGAATGTCCAGTTCTTCTATATTGAAAAATTGTTGTTTTCTTCTCACTCAGGTCTAGGCATGGGTGGGTTGAGAAGGGGTCCAAGGACGGCGTAGCTCATTGTGCAGCTGTCTGTTCCCAGACCTATTCCATGGTTGCGCTTCTTGGTCCTTGCGGGTTGGACCAGTATCAGATGATTAAAGGCTCCCATATCAGCAGGACCTTTCTCAATTTTCTCCGAGCCGTCAAGGAGTACCTGCAGATAATTTACAGCAGCACAACCAACATTGTTGTGCTTGATAATGTTGGGCTCCACAAAGTGGATCTGTGTGACGGATCCAGGAAATTCATGCTTGCTTCTTTGTTATCCTGGTCTGATTCTTTTACGGTTTGACAGGGAATCCTTTATATAAGCTTCAATGAGCTTGGATTCCAGGCAAGCAATCTTGGCGTT
The DNA here is from genome assembly GCA_014839935.2 of Entomophthora muscae. Classification (NCBI taxonomy): domain Eukaryota; kingdom Fungi; phylum Entomophthoromycota; class Entomophthoromycetes; order Entomophthorales; family Entomophthoraceae; genus Entomophthora; species Entomophthora muscae. The sequence continues at coordinate 11,756 of QTSX02003087.1, read as the reverse complement.
AAACTTGTCACCATCAGGTGATAACTTCCACATTTTTTTCTTCTCATAGTCTTAGTTGCAGACTATCTCTTTCATTCCATGGTAGTCTTCTTTCAACCAAAATTCAAAAACACAAAGCATAAAAAGATTGAGGGGAAAGCAACCATTGTCACACATAAGTATCATTTTTTATTAGTTATTATCATGTTTCCATTATATACCAATTGGGGTACATTTGGCTGAAAACCCCTCTGGTTCCGGAATTAAACCTGGATTCCTATCACATGGTTTATGACATAATGGCGTCATCCAATCAAGATCTTTATCAAAAAGACCTTCACACTCTTAACCTATAAGAATGTGCCATAATAAATTACAGAATCACCTGATTCCTTCTGTGGAAATGTATTGCTTTGGCTTGAAGCATTCCGGACTTCCGGCACCAAAACCCTGTGGAATATACATATTCCTGATCCAAGCTATCCTTGTTCCAACTGGGAACCAGCTGATCAATCCTGAATGTATAGACGCCATTGTCTACATTTAGTTATTTTTGCATTTAATGGTTTTTTGCCTTGAAACCCATTAAAATTCTTCAAAACTCAAACCAGGCGCCACCGCGGCGCCCAGGAACTTTCCCAGGCAGCGCCCCAGCGCCTGAAAAAATTGATAGCGGCGCCTTAGCGCTTTGCAAATCCATTAGTTGACGCGGCGGCGCTTTTAACCCAATGAATTTGCCAGCGCGGCGCTTTTAAACCACAATTTGGGGGTTTACTTTTGGCTAACCTTAACCAAACTTCTTGACACAGTCAAGGCAATTAAACAATATAATTAAATCCTCATTAATTATATTTCCAGCATATATTATTTAACCTTCCCAGTTAATCAATCCATTTGAAGATAACAAGTCTTTACTTGACACAGTCAAGTCCATTTTGGCCCTATGATTAAATCCTCATCAATCATATTCCAGGGATAATAATTAATTAACCTTCCCAGTTAATAAATTAAGTTTGAGACACCTAGCCTCATAATCTGAATTGTTCATATTATTCAGTACATCCCTCAATTAGTACAGCCTAATTGATTCCTGGGTATCAATTACTATGCTGGAAAGTCTCTCCAAGGCCAATCCTATTGCTTTGAATTTCAACCTATGAAATTCATCACAATTCAACCTCTTTGTGAAACCACAGCCCAATGTGACTGTAGTATGATCACAATCTGGTTGTGTCTAAATCCCCCATCAACAAATACAGTCACACCTCCAGCCACTGACTTACCAATTGTCCAATGAGACTTCTCTTCCTCCCGCCATATTCCCCATTCCTGAATCCAATCAAGGAGGTGTTTGGTTGGATCAAGAATAAGATGAAAGAAGGCCTTCCTCAGGACACTGAGGATCTATATAATATTCTTGAGGTCAGCCAATTTGCAATGCCACCCAATGTGGTGACGGCTTTTTACAAGCACTCAGAATCCTTCCTCCCTAAAGCCCTGGCCTCCAAGCCAATCAGATGAATGGGCGCTCTGGGTTTTATTTGTTTTTATTTTTATTTATTTTGTTTTTATTAGGACTCAAAAATTATTATTTATATATAATGATGTGATGTTTGAATGTATTATAGACATTTAAGAATACATATAAAAGGTAAGTAAAATTAATTATACTAGGTATGAAGAGTATATTTTTATTATAATGCACTAAATATTATATTGACTGTTGCGCTAAAAAATAAAATAAATTAAAAATGATAGAAATAAATTAATTTATTTATATAATTGTGAATTATTGATGGTACTTTGGCTTTTCTGAGTCACAAATTGGACCTTGTATATCATCATATGATCCTTGTTATTTCAGTGCCACTATAGCCACACAACATGGCAACCAATGATTTTTATGTATTCCTTACTAATTAGTACTTAGGACACAGGTCAAATATATCAAATATTTTTACCAAATCACATTACAAGGGAAAGGTAATTTGAGTTCTAAATAATCATTTGTTTAGAACAATAGTGGAGCGGGTTGCATGATGCAGATAAATTAAATTCTCAATGTTTATCTATGTGATAAATAAACCTGTACTCAACAAGCTAATAAATAAAAACATTTTTAACTTATTTTTAATATTTGATGTGGTTGCAACTTTAACTAATGTCTTGTAATATATTTAGATATATTAATATTATAATTTACATACTAAAAGTAAAAATAAAAATATAAATATTAAAAGAAAAATTATAATTATAAATTGTAAAAGTTAAATATTAAAGTTTAAATATTTGAAATTTAACTATTTTTATTAAAACATGATTTATTCTAATATCAAAATATTTGATATTAAAAAATTTAATATTGTAATATGTATTATTAAAATTTTAATATTAAATTTTAGATACTAAATATTTTTAATATTTAAATATGTAATATTAAAATTTTTATAGTAAAATTTTAATAGTACATATTTCAGTATTAAAAAATTTAGTATTAAAATATAAAAAGTAAAAAAATTAATTTGCAAGGGGAAAATATTTATTGGGGGATGCTAACTGCAAAGGGATGTGATTATTCCAGTGAATTATACCCCAAAATTAAATTTTCAGCTAATGCATCTAATTGGATCCACATACTCTTCTGTACGTGGTGGACAACCCTGGATGTGATTGCTAGAGGGGTGACTCCCTGTACCCTGGTGGTTGCTGATTGTTTGATAAAAGGCAATCTGGTGAGAAAATTGACTAATAGGTTTTTTGGGGGGCACATAGTACCTGTATAGCGTTGCCAATGCAAATGAGTCATAGAGGACGTGCTTGACTGTTCTGTATCCCCATGGTGTTTTCTGGCGGTCAAGGGCTACGCAGCAAATATCCATTTGAATAGGTACATCCTCCAACTTTTTTACATTGGTTTTTAATATGCAGTGGAGGAGGATTCCCAGGTATACCACAACATGGATTCTTTGCGAGGTATACTTTTCCAAGAACATGCATAATTTTTTGTATGTTTGCACTAACTTATTTTTATAGGACATTTGGTTGAACTTAAAGAGGGTTCCGGGGGCGCCTGACTTGAATCAGCCCCCAGGCCTTGGCAAATGAAATAATAAAGGTTTAAAATTATTCACGAGGACTGCATCCCCAACTTTATTTGATAGTGCCTTAAAAACTTCATTAAAAATTGCAGATTTCAAATATTCATTGCCTATTTGAAAGTTGATTTTTATTAATTTTTTTTTCATATTTGTTGATGTTTGTGAAGGGGAATTGTTGAATGCTTTCTTATATGTATTCATCAAAGTTCAGTTTGATATCCCCACAAATTTCATTCATTTCTTTGATTTTGATAGTTGATCCTAGTTCATATGTTTCCCTTATCCATGGCAAGCACCCTGCGGGTGGTGAATATTCCCTATATTGAGCTTTAATATTAAAAAATATTCATATTCTGTTGAATTATTTTATTTATTTGCTTTACAGGGGCCACCAGTGACTGGTAACCCCTGTAAAACCAACTTGGCATATAAGCTGCCACTTCTGCAACCTCATCCCCATTCCTGGTGATGACTAAAACAAAATATAAGTAAAACATAAAAAGACTTACTAATTGTTTCCCCTGTGGCCCCCTCAGCCACAAGCACCACTTTGGCAAACTTCATGAGCGTTGGATGCTCTTCATTAATTTTTCTAGGCTTAATTTTTCTTATATTTCTTGCTACTTGTGCTTCTTCTTGGTTTTCATTTGATAAAGCTTCTGTATTTCTTGAAATGCTTCTTCTTCTTGCTTGTGTTTCATTTTCATCTGTTTCCAATTGGTTGGTTTCCTCTTCATTGGTGTTGATTTCCTTTTGAATTTCTATTCCTTCTATTAGTCTGATATTCTCATTGTTTTCTTTGGCCCCCTGCCAGAACTCCCACAAATTGTATTCCGCGCTGTTGAACTTTAGACTTGATAAAAAAGTTCCCTGTAAATTAAGTAATTTTTCTTTATTTCTTTCATCTATAATATTTCCCAACCTATCCAGGGCATCTTCTTTTGACTGTATCAGTGGCTGGCCCTCATTACCCAGCTTCCCTGTCACTATTTCCCTGATATTTATTTCTATCTTGACAACCTTTTGAAGGTGTGCTTCTAATTTGTTGATTAAGTTATAGATTGTTGACATATTGTTCAAATTCCATCAAAAAACTGGTTTTTATAGTACTATATTCAGCGCATACATATTTTTCATCATTGTTAATAAATTAAAGACAATAAACATATATATTGCATTAAAATATTGCAATTAGACGTCAACTCTTGATGTTTTGATATTATGTGCATAACTCAATGCATTTTGTTTAAAAAAATCCACTGTAAACTAGGTCTTTTTTATTACAATTTAAAATAAATTGACTGTGTTTATATTAGGGCCATTAACACTTAGTACAAATATTGATACATAGTGCATTTTACAGCCTGTATATTTACCTATTGGTAATAATTCTGTAAACTTTTCAGTTGGATTTTATGAGGTAATAATAATGTAATGTGTTAATAGATTACTGTTTATTGTCATTAATTGGATGATTTTCTTTGCTGTGGCAATTGTGCATGTTCTGATATTTATACACTAGTTACCAATTGGTTGGCTTTACATCCAATTGCACAGGCAATAGGAAAACAAACCACCACCCCAAGACTGGATGTGGTTGGGGTGGCGGCTTGTTTTCCTATTGCCTGTGCAATTGGATGTGAAGCCAACCAATTGGATACTAGTGCGTAAATATCAGAAAATGCACAATTGCCACAGCAAAGAAAATCATCCAATTAATGACAATAAACAGTAATCTATTAACACATTACATTATTATTACCTCATAAAATCCAACTGAAAAGTTTACAGAATTATTACCAATAGGTAAATATACAGGCTGTAAAATGCACTATGTATCAATATTTGTACTAAACGTTAATGGCCCTAATATAAACACAGTCAATTTATTTTAAATTGTAATAAAAAAGACCTAGTTTACAGTAGATTTTATTAAACAAAATGCATTGAGTTATGTACATAATATCAAATTATCAAGAGTTGATGTCTAATTCCAATATTTTAATCCAATATTTACGTTTATTGTCTTTAATTTATTAATGATGATGAAAAATATGTATGCTCATAATTTTAAGCTATTTGTAAAATTACAACATTGTATTAATTATGGGAAATGGTAAAAATGTAAAAGAAATATTGTTAATTGTGAATTAAAAGAGAAATATCACTTTTAATGAGTTGTCACAAAGAAAAGATTTATAGTACTGATCAAAGGACAAGAAGGGGAGGGAACTGGGCAGAATAAACGTCACCTTCATCTGTGCCTGTGAAAGAGATAGCATCAGAGGTAGTGGAGAAGGAATATGTGTTGGCTTGGGAGTCAGGGTTAGAAGGCAGGTGGCTTGATCTTGATGGGGGGTTGGGGAGGCAGGGTTTGTTGACTGGGAAGAGGCGGTAAGAGCTGATTGATTCAATTGCTCAAATTCTTCTTCTGTAACATATGTGGGCTTGACAAACCAAATGGATGGGTGTGGGGGAGGCAGGAGTCCTTTCTGTACTTATCACTATCACTTGCATAGAATACTACAAGATCAGATAAATCCTGGACAAATATGGATGGGAAAAGCTCATAACCCTTCTCAATTCAGGTGCATAGTTCATTGTATATAGCAGGCTTTAAGCACCTGAGAGCTGAAACAAAATTGTAAAGACATATGTTGTGTTCTGAGGCGTGGCACAGACACACAACAGGAAATCTTAACCTTAGGATTGGATTTGTACTAAGTCTTGGTTAGATGGCAGGGAAGGCAAATGTGTTTACCTTGCGGCCCTGGAAGAATAATCTCTACTAGTTGTGGCTAGAGAGAGGCGCGGAAGTACAGAAGACACAAAGACAAAAATGTGAATAGAACTTAAGATTTATTGGGTATAAAGATTGTGAATATATACCGTGTAGCTTTACCACAAAAAAGTACATGGACAGTAGGATCACTTGCCACCAGCATTAGTGGAGCAAGTGAGTTGCGCAGGGATCAGGAAACCAAACAATTGTACTTCCTGAATTGGTCATCAACTCATTTTGAATAGCAAAAGCAAAAGCAAGAGATTTGTCCTCAAAATAACCCACCAAAGGCGAAATTGAAATATTGTGAATAGCAGCATTCACAACATTGCCCTCCTCTAGATTGGCCTTAGGGGGGTGGTATTTACAAAGGAACTTTGCGTGCACTTGAGCAAAAGAACGGCCACTAGACAGGAGCTTTACAGTGTATTCAGACCCTTGCTTAAAGGTTACTTCTAGAGGGCTGATCCACAGAGAGTCCAACTTGTGTGCGCAACCACCTAATCTGTGTTGGTAGTAAAGGAAATGGTTGCCAATATTAAACTCAGGCAGGGGGGAGCGTCCAGCATTGTCAGGAGAGAGCTCAAGCATCTTAGTCTTATATGCAGAAGTGTAGGCAGTGGCTTGAATATCAATTATTCGGTTGACTAAATCCTTGATGTGGCTGTCAGGATTCATGGCTTTATCTGAGGTAAGCAGGGGGCCCCCAAGAGCAATGGGGTAGTAGCCTCTTGCCCATACAGCATAGCAAAGGGGGAGTACCCAGTGACACAATGTTTTCTAAGGCGGTTTGCAAAAAGAGCAGCAGGTAAGTATAGGTCTCAGTTGGCAGCGTCAGAGTAGGTGAGCTTCCTCATAATGGAGACCAGTGTTGAATTCGCATGCTCAACTGCTTCATTGGTAGAAGAATTGTAGGGGGCAGAGAAGGACTAGTGTGATCCCAAAGCTTCAACAATATAGGTTATCAGCTTGGCATTAAAGTTAGTCCCATTATATGAGAGCAACACTTGAGGACAGCCATGGCGGTAGAAAACGTCTTGCAACAGGAAGGCAGTAGTTGTCTTAGTCGTGATGTTCTTTGTAGGGCAAGCCTCTACCCACTTGCTAAAGTGATTGACAGCAACCAGAATAAATCAACACCCATAACAAGAGCGGGGAAGAGGGCCTACCACGTCAATGCTAACAGTGTGAAAGGCATGTTGAGGGGGAACTAATTTGAACTTGTGGGCAGCAGCTCAAGGCCTCTGTAGCTGGCAGTTGTGGCAGCTAGTAATGATGTCTGGGATCAGCAGGCAAAGGTTCTCCCAAAAGTAGTTCTTCTGAAGCCAGTCAAAGGTCTTGGCAATGCCTCCATGCCCAGTTTCTTTATGGGCTTGTGACACCAACAAGAGGCAAAGGCTGGGCTGTACATAAGGCAGATACTGGTCTTGTACCTTTTTGAAGAGCTGATTGTTGCGTATAAGGGTATCTTTGGATAGCTTGAACAAGGCCAGTTGTACCTCTTCTGTCTCACTTTCCCAAGAAGAAGGATACCCAATTAGTTTGTATAATTGGTTGGCCTCTGCAGGATGCAAAGCAAGAATAGGCATTCTGGAGAGCCCATCAGTGTTCTGATGTTAAATTCCAGGGCAATGGAGCACCATGAAGCCACATCCCTGAAGACGTAGAGCCCATCTGGCCAGGTGCCCTTCAGGTTCCTTAAGCTGCTGTAACCATTTAAGAGAAGCGTGGTCAGTGACAACTGTGAAGTGGGTGCCATATATGTAATGCCAAAACTGCTTGACTGCATGCAACACGGCAAGGCACTCCTTGTCTGTGACACTATAGTTCTTCTCATGCTTGTTTAGCACGCAGGAAGTGTAAGCCAAAGGATGGTCTACACCCTTGTTGTCCAGTTGGGCCAGAATAGCTCCAATAGCTAGATCACTAGCATTGGGGTACAGGATGAACTCCTTATCATAGTCAGGATACACTAGGATTGGCGCCTCTTTGAGTTTTTGTTTAAGGGTCTCAAAGGCTTGCTGCTGACTGGCGGTCCATTTAAAAGGAACATTACGTAATAGCTGGACTAAAGGTTCACTAGTATTGGAGAAGTCAGGGATAAACTGTCTGTAGTAGCTCATCATCCCCAGGAAGACTTGTACTTCTTGCAAGTTGGTGGGCAGAAGCATCTTGTTGATGGCTTCAACCTTCTTAGTCATTGGGCAAATCCCTGTCTGGGTTACTTTGTGGCCCAAGAACTCAAGATGTTCTTTGAAGAAGGCGCACTTGGAAGGCTTCAGTTTGAGGCCAGCTTCTTGAATCTTTATGAACACCTCTTTGAGATGAGCCAGGTTATTGGTGAAGGTAGCACTGAAAACCGTTATATCATCCAAGTATACTAGGACACATAACAATTACAAGTCACAAAGGATGGAGTCCATGGCCCTTTAGAAGGTAGCCAGGGAGTTGCAAAGTCCCTGTGGCATGCAAGTAGACTCAAAAAGCCCTTCAAAAGTAATGAGAGCGGCCTTCTGACAATCCTCAGGGGATAGGTCAACTTGCCAGTATCCAGACGCCAGATCCATGGCGGAGAAGAACTTAGAGCCTCCAAGTTGTTGGAGAGCATCATCAATACACGGCAAGGGGTACAAGTTCTTCTTGGTCAAAGAGTTCAATTGGCAATAGTTCATCACAATACAATGACCCCCATTCTTCTTCTTTAAGATGAGTAGTGGGGAAGCCCAAGGACTTTGGGAAGGCGCCAGAAGCCCAGCATCTAACAGTTGTTTGAGCTCTTTAGATACTTGGGCGTCCTCTACACAACTGCGGCAATAGGGTTTAGCACGGAAGAGAGGAGCGTTGCTAGTGTCTATCTGATGGATAACACCTTTGGCTAACCCATAATTGGTACTGTCCTTAGCAAAGATATCAGAAAATCAGTCTAGTAAAGCTAACACCTCTTTCTGTTGAACCAGGGACAGTTGTGGGAAGTCCTGTGCAGTGAACAAAGATAGGACTTGCGGCTCATCCTCCAGCAGGTTAAAATCTTGAAACGTACCAAAGAGATGAAGAGACAGGACGTCAGGAGTGCCCAACAACTTGCCATATCCAACAACCTGTCTCCTAGATACAGTCATGGGGATTGCAGTCAGGTTGACTACCGACAACTGAACAGGGTCCTTATGAGAGACATCTAGGATCCCAGGACAGAGATAAGGTTTGTTGCGTCCTAACAAGGGGGGAGAGTACAACTCCAAGAAGATTTTTTCAGGTAGTTCATAAGCTATCTGGGAGTCCAGGATGTCCTGGGAGCCAGGCAGGATGGTGAAAGCAGACGTGGCTAGTAGGGGGATCCCTTCAGACGCAGGACAAGCCATGGGTGGACACTTAATGTTTGAAGAGTGGGTGTGATACTTAAGGTTGAAAACCCCAGTGGGATATTCCAAGGCACAAGTCTTGAGGCGTTTCCCCAGAACTTTAACTGGCTCTTCAAAGATTAAGGGGACTTTGTATCCCAGAATAGAGAGGTAGCCATCTTTCAAGTTGATTATCCCATTATATTTCCTAAGGAACTGGATGCCAACTAGGAGATTATAACTCTCATTCTCCAAGACAACTGCAGGCGCTGCTAGGAGAAGCTTGCCAAACTGCATGGGCAGAGCAGAGTAAGCCCCTATGGCGCAGGTCATAGACAGTCCAGCTGTGCCATACAACTGGTGATAATTAAGGTCAGGGGCAAGTTTGAGTTTCTTCACAAGCTTAGAGGATACAACGTTGACTGGTGAGCCAGTGTCTAGAACAGCCTTAATCTTCACTTTTTGAATGGATATCTCTACTTGAGTGGTAGTGCAATCAAAGGGGGGAAGGACAGCCAGGATATCTTGAGCCTCTGCTAGTTCCTTATCCCACTTCTCAATCATACATCTTAATCCCGGGAACTCCTTATAAACAGTCTGGAGGGGGAGCAAAACAGATACATTCTTGAAGACAGCATCAGCAACCTCAGCAGCTTCTTCTGACAACTCCACTAGCACGGGGAACTCTTGGCCTGATTGAAGTAAGGGCGTGAAACAATCTCTTTGGCCTCAGGCAAAGGCTTAGCGGTAGTTGTAGTCTTTCCTGAGCGTAACTTATAGGGAACTGTAATGGTTTTGGGAATAGCCAGAAAGGAGTACCCATATGTATCAGTGTTGTCAATATCAGAATCATCCAGGTTAGAGTCATCAGAGATATTGTGAAACAGGAGGAGGATAGGAGAAGCCTCATTATCAGCAGGCTTGGATTCAGCCATAGAGGGAGGAATTGGAAGAGACTGGGAAGAATTGTCAACCAAGAGCGTCTCTGCCTCTAGGTTGACTGTTCTTTTCCCGCCTGTTCCTTTGGATCAGCTCCTTCAACCCGCAGATTGGTGCAGACTCAAGAATGATGACCTATATGACCACAGTTGTGGCAACCTTGGTGTTGAGGAGGATTCTGTGAATTCATAGTAAGAATGCAAGGACCACAGGAAGATGAACCAGAGTTAGAAGCAGCTCAACTTTCCCTAACAACAGCACCAGAGTGGGTAAGGTGTATATCTTGCAATAACGTCTTTATGCTCTTCATAGAAGAGAGCATATCCTTATGGGCTTTGAAGTGAAGGAACAGAAGTTGGTTAACCTTGAGGGCTTGAGCGCAAGCCATGTAGGCTTCATGGGCTGTTAACTGTCTGCTCGTAATCAGTTGTTGTCCTTCCATGTAGAATCTGTCTGCAAACTCAGCTAGTGTCTCTTTAGGCTTGAAAGATATGTGCATGAAGGCATCCTTTTTCACCTCCAGGCTAAGGTCACCACCAAAATCATCAATCAGAAGCTGCTTCATATCTTCCCACGTCTCAATGGAGGGTAGTTCTGGTACAACTACCTCTTGGCAGGTTGGGTGTAGACAGGTCAGAATATGTTCCTTTTTGACGACATCTGAAGCTCTTTGCATGGCAGTTTCATAGATAGTTAGGAAAGCTGCAATGGTCGAGGTTCTGGGGTCAAAGACTTGCTTAAAGGTAGGATTAAAATGTGCCTTGGGAGTTGGACCACCATTGTTGCTATCAAGTATGTTGATATGTGGGGAGAACTTTGCCTCAGATTCCGAGGGAGGTTATCTAGCCCATAGCTGGTGAACACTTTCTTCAAGGGTGTTAAGAGTCATAACAGCACGGGCCTCAGTATTGACAGCTTGTGTGGTCTGTTGTGCAGTAGTATCTAAGCATTGACCTTGGGTGGTCACTATTGTGGAGAGTTCAGCCAGACGTGAAGTAAGGGATGGCCCCACTGAGAGGCAAGGGGTGAATCTATCATTTACAGATTTGATTACTTCATTCATTTCTTGTATGTCTCTATCCAGCTCAGTGTGGTCCTGCTTCAATTGATCCACCTTGTTAGCTAGGGCAATTAATTTCCTAGCACATTGGATTTGAGGTGCTCCAGATAAACCAGGGCAGCAGCCATCTTCATCAACAACCCCAACTAGACTAGCAGCAGTTGACATCATTTCACGTAGGGCAGCAAGTTCTTGCTGTAGCTCCGCAACTTGGGTAGTCAGTTCAAGAACCTGGAGGTCAGGTTGAGGCGCCTCAGCAGGACGTCCCTGACTGCAAGTAGTCAAACATAGTTCTCAAATGGCTTCCCATATTCTCTGATCCCTATCCACCAAGTCATCAGAAGGGGGAGAGGGCGGAACATCTGGCTTGGGCATAGATAGCTCATTTACTTGACTCTGGAGTTTGGCTATGGCGGCAGCGGTGGACGCTCTTTCTTGTTAAAATGCGGTACTGAGTTCAGTAAGGATGCTAGCAGCAAAGTCTGCTACCTGCTGTAGCTGCTCAAAGAAATATGTACTGAAGGCATTGAGCTATTGCACAAGTTGCTTGAAGTTAGTGA